>CAKNYM010047264.1:25257-50843 GCA_932195095.1 Andricus curvator | reverse complement strand
ATAACGATAATGCAATAGATAATAAGATTATACGATAGGCAGACAGAATATAATTACCAATACATACATATATGAACACAATTCAGGGTTAATACATTAAGCGATTAAATACATAGAAATAATCCTTTGGTCACAAATGGATGAAGTAAGGAACATTTCATTTTTTTACTCTAGTCCTACCAAGTGAATGACCTACCTAGAGCTCTTCTAATTCACTTCCTAGTATTTGGTTTGTGAAGTAGAGGGCTGGAAGGTGGCCTTCTCTAAAGCGTCTCATTCTTTGATTTCTCGGAAGATTTTTCGTTCAATTTCTAAATCACTTCCCGATGATAAGTTAAGTGTCTCAATAGATGAGTTCAACTCGATTATTTCAACGGGGAGAGTGTTCTTTTTGAACTGGTTCGTTTCCTGACATTATCCAAATGCTGTTGCATCCGATTCAAACAGGTGTTAAAAGCTGAATCGAATTCTTCGGTGCTTTCGATTCTAGGGACTAGGTCTTCCGTCCTAAGTAGAGGTAAGTCAACAAACCGAATGTTGATGGGTATTTTAACGGTTCGCCCTGAGGAGTAAAGAACTTCCTGAATTTCGTGGACAATCGCCTTGTGTTTCAAAAAGGTTTCTACCGCTATCATAGGGATGGCTTGCTCAATCTGTTTGCCTCTTACTTTCTTTCCCCCTCTAGTTTTAAGTCTACTAGTATCCTCTTTTGGCATTTTTTTCTTTCTTTTTAGGTAATCCCTGACCTGTAGTCCATTGGTAAATTAATCTCAAAACGTGCAGCTAGCCCGCTGAAAAGCGTGCTGCTTGCACCTTAAGAAAGCTGCGATGCCAAGAAGGCCGCGGCCGATTCAGCTTTCTAGAATTTGAAATTAAAGCAACAATTACTTATCTAACAACATTTTAACTAAAATTGGAAAATTAATTTCAACTATTGCAATTATCCCGCTGAAAAGCGTGCTGCTTTCACTGTAAGAAAGCTACAAGGCCAATACACTCGCGAAGTGTCGTCAACTAGCACTCACTCCTGAATGTCGTATCCTTCCGACCGTTACCGTGTGCACAAAGCTTTATTTCACATTTGATTTTTTTTCATTCACCCGCGGAAAAATTACAAAGAAGAGGAGAGATCTTTACATCGTAAAGATTAATTTTTGAGATGATTAATTTTCCACGATGAGGCGAGTGCACGTTTTTTTATTTTCTGTCCCAAAACGTTTGTAACTACTCGTTGAGAGGCCCGCTGCCGAACCAGACGACACTTTGCGAACGTAGTGGCGAAAAACGCGGACGGAGCCAGATCGAAAATTACTTAGTGTAATTTTTCCAATTACCGGGACCCGTGCTGCCTTTTGAGGTGAAAAGTGGACGATGATTGCTAGCCAGACAGGGCTGTGATCAGCCTCGTTGCGTAATTGATTATAGAATTTGGTAGGGTTTATTGCTGATATTGTATTTGGACTTTGCCTGGCGACTGTAGGAATTAAGACCGGACGTGGCTTACGTGACTGCAAAATGCGTATTAAAAAATTGTTTAGAATAAGCGATTTTGCAGGGCAAATGTAGTGTGCACTGTTGCTGTGCAGGAAATTTGAACCATAAATAGGCTTAGGATAATTTTATTGTCAGGTTTTTACGCCCAAAAAAGGATATTTTACAATTATCCATAGTTGACAACTCGATGGTTTAATTTAGGGACAATTGATTCAATTCAGTTCAATAAATTGAATCAAATCAAACATTCCTAATTCAAATTAAATTCTATACCCTTGACATTAATAGGATCAAACAAATTGATCAGTAGTTCTAATCACTTATTTCCGTTTAGGATGAAATAAGGATTTGGATCAATTATTATTTGAATAAATACAATATGTATAGTTAAGTTAAAGGCGTTAAGTGAATTTTGAAGGTGTTAAGATTCTTGACCAAATTTCGATTAAATTTTGACAAGTATTTGTTAAATTTTTATTTATCTATATGCCCACTCTTGATTTATTCAATGATATTAAGTATATTCGCTCCCAATTCCCACAGGTCGCTGCCAACGTTTGAGTTTTTGATAGCGATTGTCATTCTTAATAATTTTTCCAAGTGAACGTTTTGTCTCGGATAATTATTATTATCAACACTAAATAAATTGTGGCTGGATCCGGTGTGCAAGTATTACTACCGCAGGAAAAATTCTAAGTTGTTTTTAGTCAAGGCGTAATCGTTGTCCACGTCCATTTGTCTCATTATACTCCTCCGCCCGCTCGGGGGGTCTAATTAGGTGTGGTTTAGACCGGGAGGCAGTCACAGTATAGCGCTCTCTCTCTCATTGACTAATGTGCGACCTATTATTATGCATTAATGTGGAACAAGGATGGGGCATCCAGCTCGGCCACCATACTTTTTAAACTTATCTGGTACGCGGATACCGCGGAGCCCAGCAACGACCATTTCTTGGAAATCGAACGAATATTATTTATTAGATCATAAATTATTTAACATTGATTGTTTTTCTTCAAGAGATTTGTTTAACATTACTACTGTTCCAATTAATTATTTTTTTTAACATGCATGAAAAGCTTATAACTGAGTCATTATTGAAAAACAGAATAAAATTGTTGCAGGTGCTTTTCTCATGTGCAATTCAGATTGCAACTTAAGTGCAGTGGAGGAAGCGACCAAAGCTTGGTTAGAAAACGCTCTCTGGCGGAAAAAAGATGACGGAAGTTTTGAAAAACGCGAAACAAACTAAATAATAAGATTGCATTAACTATAAGAATCATTATATATGATCGTCTCGAAATAAAATAACATTAATTTTTCAACTTTATTTCCTTTTTTATTTATTTATCATCTAATCATTAAAAAAGTGTCGATCAACTTATTCGTAGTGCTTTTCATTTGTGGAGACATAAATGGGATCCTGTTTGGGATCCCATTTATGTTTTCATAACTACTGCACTACTCATTGTACCGTCGAAATTATAGTATATTAGACGTCGAAACGATTAATAATACGACGTCGATGCGATCATTAATTCGACGTCAATACGACGTCGATGTGGTAATTAATTCGACGTCAATACGACGTCGAATTGGGCGACATAATATCGTACAATCGACGAAAATATCGATGATTTAACGACATCAAAAAACGACGTTGATTCGACGTCAAATCGACCATCCATTTCTGACTGGGCACACATTTAATTTCATCTTATGCTCTAAACACTCCCCTTATAAACAATGTGCTTTTGGATCAGAGTATGCGTTAC
This sequence comes from Andricus curvator, assembly GCA_932195095.1. Classification (NCBI taxonomy): domain Eukaryota; kingdom Metazoa; phylum Arthropoda; class Insecta; order Hymenoptera; family Cynipidae; genus Andricus; species Andricus curvator. Next base: position 47,577 of record CAKNYM010047264.1, on the reverse strand, counting down.
TCTCATGGAAAAAATTATTCTCACTTCTGGAAGGGAATAAACACTCAGTGGTGCCCATCACTAAACGAACTTCGACATGGCTTTTTAGTCACTGAACCTGGAGTTTGACCTATAGGAGCATCCCCACCCTCGAAATATTTTCCAGTGCACGGACTGCCCCCCGAACAACTCCCCCTACAAGAGTTTAAACTCTGTTATAAACACGGCCACCCCGGCACAAAATCATCCTCTTGCAAATAATTCGCTCTCCTCTTGGTAAAACATATAAAAAAATTTGATTAGCAGTTCGAACTCGAAAGTTCATTGCCTCACTACCCGATTCGGGTAGTGTTTCTAGGTGCATATTTACTACCAATGTGGGCCCACCACACCCACGACGGGCCAACAGCACGCAGTATTCCTGAACGGTCACCCATCCAAGTACTAACCGCGCCCAACAATGCTTAACTTCAGTGATCTTACGAGAACTGGTGTTTTCAGCGTGGTATCGCCGTTAGCTGGTAAAACATATGCCGTTGATGAATCATCCCTCAGGATGACATCCGTCCAATCTTTCTTCCCTTGACGAATCAAACCCTTAGTGGTAAATCGACTCCCGTACGACATCCACTCCCTGTGGCAAGTCACCCATCCAAAAAATCATCCCCTGCAAAGATTTCACTCACACCTGCCAGAACAAAGTAAAATAAAGTACAAATTTCATTTATCATGATAACTTTAATATTTGTTTCTTATTTTGAATTAAATTCTATCCTTAACTACCCTGAAAAATGCATCATTTCAATAAATTTATATTAATAAAATTCATAATATGCATTGGTATTGAAACAAACGTATTTGCATTGTCTTGTTTTTATAATTAAAAAAGTGCGCATCCTATAAAAAAACAATTTCGTTATTGAACATTTTATTGCAACTTGTGTCGTTTTTCCATATATTCACTTTGTTTATTTTTTATGTTATTTTTTACAATTTGAACCAAAAATACGCACCCCAGCGTAAAGTGGTTCTAATACAACTTTTATAACGAACGTTTATAACAAATTTGTAGATCATTTTTGATTGAACAACTTTTGTCTATTAATTTTTTTTTTCGTCTCTTGCATGGTTTGTCCAAAAATGTAATTCTTTTATTTTTAATTATCTTTTCTAAGATTAAAACAAAAACTACGCATCTTATCAAAAAGTTATTGCTAACAAATTTGTAGATCTTTTTTGAATGCACAATTTTTGTCTTCTCATCTTTTTTCATATCTTGCATAGTTTGACCGCAAAATGGAATTTTTGATTTTTCATTATTTTTTTGTGCGACCAAAATTTGAATTTTTGATTTTTTAGAAAATTTAAAAAGTTGTTATGACGATATTGTAGGGTGTTCAAAAAGCAAAGTTTTTCCCCTTCTGACTTTTTTCATATAAATTGTTGGACTTTTTGAGTACTACGAACTTTTGCACATAGAATTTTTAATTTAGAAAAAAAAGTGGTCTCAACATTTTCAAAAATGCGCTCACTTTTTGAATTTGTATCCAAAATGACTTGCTAACGAACTTTACCTTCATTTTAGGATACTTGAAGATTAAAACAATCGTAAAAACCTGTTTTTAGAATTCAGGGTGTCCCAAAACGTAGATATTTGACAAAAACGTGGGGGGAGGGTCACATTTTACACAAATCTAAAACCTTCTCATTATCGGATGAGAATGTAACAAACAATTTGTAATATTTTGAAAGTTTTCAAATGGCAATAAGTTAAGAAATGTTTAATGTACCTTCATGAATTTTTTCAGATTTTTCATATTATTTGTTCAATAAAAAAAAAGCTCCAAAGTTCACTGTCGTTAAAAGCTGTCAAATTTTCTTACTTTTTATGAGATTTTTAGGTCTGTAAGCCATAAAAAATGTTCTGGCATATTAGTTTCAAGCTCATAAACGTGCAACACTTTAACCTTTAAAATGATTATTCACTCATTAAGCTACTATTATGTTTTCACTTACTTTTTTCAAGGACAAACCCAGAGAACTCGAATTTTGTAGCCGATAGTAGTTCTGCACTGTCTTTCCTTTCTCTTTTTAATGTCTTTCTTTCTAATTGCACCTGCCATTGCAGAGCGATGCATTTTGCTTGACGAAGACAGTATTTCCAATACTTAACTCTGGCAGAACAATGGGCTCCCATCATGAATATAGGAATAGGAGGGGACTAGCCGCATGCTTTCCCTTCTACAAAAAAATAATTGGATCCGATTGCGAACGATTGGAAAAAATTTTTCCATCGTTCCCAATTGTGTTTATCAATCGGGTCGCACCGATTCGGAACGATTGAGGCCGGCTATCGTTGCCTATCGTTCTCAATCGGGACTCGAGATAAGGAAAGTTTATCATTATGTTGGTAGCAGCACACTGATCTCGCGGGAATTATTTGAAAAAGATTATTCACTTTTTTTTTTTAAATTACATCTCTGTAAAAGATAATATTCAAAAAGATGTTAAATTGTTGAATAATTTCCTCGTGATCAAGGAGCAGTCGCCAACATGTTTTCAAATATCTTATTTTGTAGTAATTATCATGAGTTTTGTATATTATTTGTCATTGCATGTTAATTTGTTTATTTCGGTTGCGGCTTATATTTTTAAAAAAATTTTATACATAAGTATGATAATTAAACAGGTTATCAGAAGTTCTTTCTCAAATAAATTAACTATATTATTTTATTTTTATTTTGAAGTTTAGGTTGCAAATTAACCCTTATGTGTCTGAAAAAAAAACTCCTTCATCGGTGTAACGGGGTACCGCGGGTATCCACCTCCCTTTTTTCAATTTTTTAATTCTTAAAAGGAGAACTAACGTGCAGGGCATTAAGGATCCATTGTATCTGGTTGACAAATTGTTCTGTAGCACAGAACATCCCAAGTCATATTTCCCAACCCGTAATAATATATTTTTTAAAACCCTTAGACCACCCCTACCACTTTTACCTGAACAAATCCGAAGACCCTCCACGTGAAACACTCAACAAATTATAAAATTTGAAAAAATCACCCAAAGCACCTTCAGAAAACCCCAACTTATATTTCCAACCCCATAATAATATTCAATAGCCTCCTAAGACCACCACTACTAGATAGATAAACGTTTATTCTTTATCCTGCTGGCCTTAAAAAATTGACTTGCTTACACATCCATTTTTTTACAGAATTTTCTTAAAACCAACCCTTAAAACTAACATCCTTCCACACCTTATCTCTAACGCCGTTCGATCTTGTCGCATTGCCTTCCTCGGTTCGCCTCGCCTCGCTCGCATGTCCCTACTTTCTTGCTTTGCCTCGCATTACCAAACTCTGCCTCCGCGGCTATTACCTAATACTTATCTACTATTTACAATATTTACATTTACTTATATTTACTTCCTCCTCTATTTACAATCTTTCCTTCTCCATTCCTCTTCCTCCTTTCTTCTCTTCTTCTCCATCTTACCCAAAACTCCCTTCACCCATGCTACTGCCCTTTTGTCCCCCCTTTCATGCATCAATACCTCCATGCTTATCTCACACCTTTCCACGTCTACGCACTCCTCCAACCAGTGCTCCACTCTGGCCTCCCCCTTCCCACATAGTTCACACATCCTCTTTTCCCTAGCGAGCCAGAACCTATTGAAACCCTCCATGCACCCACATCTCATCCTCGCTATAAGCTCCTGACTTCCTTTCTCTCCTTTCTCACACAAATATTGCGCTCTCGCCCTTGGCATAATCCACACATAGTTTCCATTAAACCTTGTCTCTCTTATTATCTCTTCCCCTGCTGTCTTCTCTCTCTCCATGCTGTTTTTCTTAACCAACTCATATACCTTCCTTCCTTCCTCATGTATCCTTCTCACTTCATCCATCTGCAGTCCATTCGTTCTAAAATACCTTTCTCTTTCAACCTCCATCTTCCCCGCCCCCACTCCTGTTCTCCTTCTTCCACCAACACTCCCTAACCAGCTTACTTCCCCCTCTTCCAAAAATTTCTCCTCATATTTACACGCTCGACTCCCCGCTAGAATCCCTACACTCGTTCTCCCCGTCTCCCTCCTGACAATATAATTAGGCGTGTTCCTTGCCAGCCCCAGTGTCCACTTTACATATCTCTCCTGTATCCTATTTACCTCTTCGCTTTCATTCCACCCCCACACCTCTACTCCATACAATAGCACACTCATCACTAGTTAGTCAAACAATTTCATTCTCCTTCCAAAATCATCTGTGAATAACTTCTTTCCCAACCCCCACACCTGCCTCATCATCACATTTGCCCTTCTCACTCTCTCTTTTATGTGACCATCCACTCCGCCATTCCTCCGAAACAAGAAGCCCAGGTACACAAACTCTTTCACCGCCTGCACCGCCGTTCCCTTCCACTTCCACTCCCCTTCCTTATCCCACCATAACCTTGGACTTTTCCACATTCAGTTCTAATCTGTTCTTATCCAGGTATCTTCTCAACCTCTTCATCATTTCCTTTAAGGCCTCCTTGCTTTTTGCCAACAAAACTATGTCATCTGCATACGCTAGCGAACAAAGTCTAACCCCTCCTATCCTGACTCCTCCTACCACTCCGGCCTCCAGCTTACTTTCCATATCCGCAATTAAAATCGCAAAAAGCGTTGGGCTAAGCGGACACCCTTGTCTTAACCCCCTATCGATCCAGAATCCCTCCGAAATCCCCTGTCCTCCTCTTACCTTATCTTTGGTCTCTTCATATATCTCCCTTACCCTCTCGATCAGGCCTCTCTCCACTCCCCTCTCCTCCATCGCCTCCCACAACCTCCCCCTATCCACCGACGAAAACGCGCCTTTTAGATTTACAAAAAACGCGTACACTCTCGACCCCTTCTTCGCTAATTCTCTATCCACCACGTTCTGCAGAACGTAGATATTGTCGATAGTACTCCTACCTGCCCTAAAGAGGCACTATTAACCCTTTTCTTCACCCTCGTGGGAATACCTCCCCCCTCCATACTTTCTTCACTACCTCCTTCAGCCTCTCCCTAACCTCTTGTGTACTAAACAGCCATGCTTCGTTCTCTAGCCCATCCAGCCCTGCTGATTTTGACCTTCTTAACTTCCTTATCTGTTTCTCCATCTCCTCGTCATTCAACTCCTCCATCTCTGCCTCCCCCGTTCTTCTACCCCCATCATCTCTCTTCCTTGAATCTGAGCCCTGAAATGATTCTTTAAAAAACTCCCTCCACTCCTCACTCCCTATCTTCTCGCTTATCCCTACTCTACGCTTCCTAAACCTATTTATTATCTTCCAGACGTCCCCTTCTGTCTTAACATTTCCTAACTCCTCCTCCAGCTCTTTCTCCTTTTCCTGTTCTTTCTTCTTACACATCAATCTAAACCCCTTCCTCATTTCTACGTACTCCTCCCTTTTCGCAGTACCCTCTCTCCACTTCTTATACTTCCTCTTCACCTTCCTTTTCATCTTTTTACATTCCCTATCCCACCACGGCTTCACCATTCCTTTTTTCTTCTTTTTGAATACCTTCTTTTGCACGCACCCTTTCACTTTCTCTTTTAAATCCTCCCATATCTCTTCCACCGTCTCCCCTTCGAAGCGTACCTTCCCTAACTACTCCTTATACTTCTCTATCTGCTCCCTCGTCCAGCTAACCCTCTCCCCCGTCGACACTTCTTCCCCACCTTGCCTTCCGCCGTTCTCACCCCTTATCCACAACCCTAATGGCTGATGGTCTGATTCTACCCTCCCTTCTACTGCGAACCTCTCCATCTCCTCCCACCCTTGCATATTCATGACTACATAGTCTATCACCGATACCCCCACCTTACCTACATATGTGTATTCTCCCTCTTCGTCCCCAGTTGCCATACCATTTGCCACCGCCCAGCCTCTATCCTCCATCCAGTCCCTTAGAATATCCCCCTCCTTATTTTCTAACCTATCCTTCGAATTCCTTTCGAAGCTCTCCCGTTCCCTGTAAAGGCCCCCTTCCCTCCCCATCCTCGCGTTAAAGTCCTCACCCAGTACCACAATACCTTCCTCTCTTTCACCTAACAGGTCTTACACCCTTTCTTTGATTCTTTCGATCCCATCCTTATTGTACACTGTCACAAACTTACCCGTTACCCCTCCTATCTTTACTTTCCTCATTTGCACTCCCTCCCCCTCTTCCTCTCCGTGAGCTTCTTCCTCTAATCCATCTCTAACCTGCATTACCCCCACCCCCTACTTCCTACGAAACAAATTCCCCTGCACTTCCTTCAACACCTCTTTCTCCTCGTCCCACACCCACATTTCCTCGTCTATTTTTATTTTCCGATATCCTACCTTCGCCGATCTCCCTTCACTCCTCTCCCTCCTAGCCCTGTCCTACAGCATTCTCTGTACATCCCTTTCCTTTCTCGTCAAATCGTGATCGATGAAAACTTCCTTATCCATTATCCTATTTTTATTTCGCATTACCCCCAACTTTTCTTCCCAGCTCTCCAACTCCACAACCGCCACTTTTTTCTTCTTTCTCCCCTCCAACTTAACTTTCCCTACCCTGCCTTTATTCCACCCTATGCTCTGTAGCAGCGCTTCCACGCCCTCCCTTTCTTCCCCGTTCTTCATCTTCAACCCTCTTATCACAGTATTATTTCTCCTGTCTGCCTTCTCCTTTCTCTCCATTCTCAACTCCATTGCCCTTATCCTTTCCCTATCCGCCCTCTCCTCCTTTTCATTCCTACGCTCAACCACCACTACTACTTTTACCTTAACAAATCCGAAGACCCTCTACGTAAAACACTCAAAAAATTAAAAAATTTTAAATAATCAACCAAGTCAACTTCAAAAAACCACAAGTTATATTCTCAACCTCATGATAATATTCAACAATCCCCTAAAACGACCCCTTCCACTTTTGCCTTAATAAATCCGAAGAGCATCCACGTAAAACAAGCAATAAAATTTAAAATTTTAAATAATCACACAAGTTACCTTCAGAAAACTTCGAACTATATTTCCAACCCCATAATAATATTCTATAACACCCTCAGACCACCCCTTCCACTTTTACCTGGACAAATCCTAAGTGCCTCCACTTAGAACACTAAAAAAAATTAAAAATTTGAAATAATCACCCAAGTTACCTTCAGAAAACCCCAAATTATATTTTCAACCCCATAATAATATTCAACAACCCCCGAAACTCACCTGAACGTGATGAACGTTAGTCAATCGGCCAGTATGTAACACCTGTTTCCACAGCTCTAAAGAGTAAACATAAGCATGTTAATTATTCCTATTATTTCATTTTGCTATTGATAAAAAATAAGAATAAATTATAATTACATAAAAACATACAAGTTTATCATGTTTGGAAGAAATAAATCATTTTAAAGTCACGCCGCATACTAAGTACATATGAGGGTACCCGGGTAACCCGTGACACCGATAAAGGTGCAAACAAAATTCTAACCTCCCCAACTCTCCCCAATATATTTACTGGACGAAAACTTTTAAGAATATAGATGATATATTAAGTTACGAGCTCTCATGGACTTTCAGCATATGTCCGACATAAAATATTTTCAGTGTAAAGACACAAGAGTTACCCGGGTACCCCGTCACGCACCCTGTGCGCTTATTACAAAATAGAGAAAAACGCTATTTCTACAATCTACAATTAAATTTAATCAAGTCAGATGTATTATAACAGAAGTCTATATTTTTCATTTATATAAACAAAAGCAACTTTATTGTCAAAATAATGGGCGAAGTATTTAGGAACAATAAAAAATAAGTGACAATTCTTAAACATTTTCAAATGTTTTGTTCATTTTCTTTTCTTTGTGCGATCTATTACTAATCTTACAGTTAATGGTTAGGTTATTTATTGGATTCTATAAGATATTCTATAAATTATTTGACATACTTAGAAATTACATTTTTTTTATTTTACACATTTATATTCTTTATATTTATATTTTACATATTTTCTCACTCGAGAATAAATCTCGAGCCTAAAGCAAAATTAATAGGGTTATGAGGTTAAAGGACTGATTTCAATATCTTGTAAATCCCGGATTTTTTTTCTTTCTAAGAGATACTCCGCAAAAAAGTGGAAAACCCCTTAATCGTCAGATTTTAAAGGCAAGATTTTTATATTTCGGTTCAGAAATTTAAAAAAAGGCTCTAATTCTACATAAAATACAAAATTGCATCATCTGAGGGAAAATTTTTCGTTAAAAAATGATTAATACCTTGATTTTAATAACGCTACGAAAGTATTGAAAAATTTTCCTTTTTGGTTGTTCTTAAAATATAATTTTCATCCATTATTTTGGGCAATAAATTAACTTTTGCTTATATAAAAAAAAATGTTATGACGGGTGCACAGATCTGACTCGAATAAATTAATGTTTACTTTGTGCAATGTAAATTAAATTAAATTTATGATTGTAGAAATAGTGTTTTCTCAATTTTATAATGCACCTTAATGTGACATTTTTCTAGACTTAGGAAATAAAAATTCAAAATAAAAAAAAATTCTATATGATTTATTTATTAAATAAATCGTGAGAACCTGTCTAATTATTTTAATTGGGAATCAAAATTAAAAAAAGAGCAATAACCGACTTAGACACAATAAAAATTAAATAACTTACTATATACCGGCAGTATCGTCTATCGATTTACCGTACATAAAATTGTTTGTCATTCGCAACAACATTATATGTTTTATTTCTTGTCCACTTTCTCGGATCTCAAAATATTGGGAAAACGTTTTGGAGTCAATTTTGAAATATAACATATCTTCATCGTACGTCGCAAGCACAAGAAAACACGCACGAACAGTTCATATTTTAAGCAGTCTTAAGCAATTGCATTGTATATAGAACATGACTACATAGGACGAATAACAATAAACTAATAAATTCTAAAAACTGCACGCGTTTTTAGTCGGTTTTTAGGGTTAAGTTTTCTGATCGACGTCTTTATGCACTTACCCGATTGCGAACGATTCAAACGCTTGTCCCGATTGAAAATGATTGAGAACGATAAACAAAATTTGTCCCTATTAATACCAATTCAAAACGATTCACCTGGCAATCGATCTCAATCGGGTCCAATCATTGTTTGCTAGAAGGATTCTAACTTGGGCGCGGGGTTTCATGGTGACTGAGGGAGAGGAGTTGACCATGTTGGTTTGCGAAAGCATGGAGAATAAGTGAGAAAAGGATAACAGTCTGCTCTTTCTCTCGCAATACCGATTTAGCACACTAAGATGGCATACCGCTCCGCTCGATGCTTCAAACCCGCTACGACACGCCTAGTCACCTCCTATGTATTCCCATATCCATGGCTCCCAACGAGCGGGTCAGGGGGCTGGATAAATAATAAGCAATAAACTTTACCGTGTTTTAATTTTAAACTCAAAATTAATTTGAGCTCAAGGATTTTAAAGTCACATGCACATTGCTTTTAAACAAGGTTATATTAATTGAAAATAAAGCTCCTATACAAATTTGAAATGACAGGTCTTAGAACGAAGTATATTGTCAAGAAGAGAAGATTGTTGCTTATAAAATTAATTAAAAAGATAGATTAAAAAATGATCAAGCAACCAATTTTATTAATTGTATAACGATTGCAAATCGCTTCGTGATAAATCTTTTAAACTATACTAGTTAGATGCATTTCAATTGTAAACTCTAAAAAAATTATAAAACAATATAGAGCCTAATTATATGCTTCTAGATTCCTGAATAAACCAGGGATTGAGAGAAAAGGAATGGCTTAATGGTAGATTTTCCTAAACTCCCATGTTTATCTAATTTCCTAGGTGTTTAGACAGAACCCTGCTCCAATCACGTCATTCTTAAATAAATGGTACATGTAACTATTGTGCTTTCTAATTGGGGAATTCGTATTTGCCTGAGAGATTATGCAATGATCATCTGTGATGGGCTTTTCATAACTATGTCTGCCGGCAGTGGCCGACAGCCTCCCTGCAGAAAGTCCATGAGAGTGAAAGGGACGGACCTTTTTGATCATTCTCTATCTCGTTCTCTCTCGTGGACTTTCTACAGGCAGGCTGCCTGCCACTTTATTACTATCGTGTGAGGTTCTTAAATTTTATAGTATTTAAATATTTAAATAAAAGCTATATGGCGAGGTGTAATTGATGTGAATTAATAACTGTTTAAATACGCACCATTTCATATACTATATCATTTTATAACGTTTAAAAAACATCAAAATATCTGTATTTAGAAATTTGCAAAATTTTAATAAGTTATGTGTTTTAAAAATGATATAATGAAGAGTCTACAAATATTCATTTATTTTTATACTTAACGTTCCTTTTTATTTATATTTATTAACACTATTCAAGTATTAATACGTATACTGTAATTTTCCTCATTTTTAAATGGCACGAACCGCGGTCAATGAAACAGCGCTAGAAGATCGCCGCTATCCCGAGTGTGGGCAATATTTTTCTGTATATTTTACGTTATTTTGCCCAAAAAGCACAAAGGAAGAGCTATTGCGCGCACTCGTGATATCCGCGATCTCACACCTCAGCAGTGAAACCACTAGGTGATTTTAAGTTATTACGTTGGCTATAAATCATAGCCTGGGGTGATCTAGGGTTGGGTGATTTTGGGCGACTTAAGTTGGCAATTTGGGCGACTTGCTCGACGTACTATCTGGCGACCCTGTACGACATATAAAAACATAACATCTCAATTATTGTTAATTTTACAAGGTTCCGTATTACTTGCGAGGTTGCAAATTTAGTATATTCATATAGAAAAGAGTAATTTCTGTGCAACTAAAAACGCTGAAAATTTAGACAGCTCTTCGATACAATGTTTAAAAGAGGCTTCCGTTTCTTGTGCCGAATGGTAAAGTACGCGTTTTTGTTCTGTGCTATCTCTTTTGGTTTTTCCAACGGGTGTGGATGTGTGATTGAGGTGAAAGGTGGTCAGGGAGGTGAGTGTAGTGAAGGGGTTGTGTGGTAGTGTGGGGGCTGTTTTTTAAGGTTGAAAAGGTTAAGAGGAAAGTTGAAACTGCTAATTTGGAGGTTACTTGCCGAGAACGGAAAAGTGAGAGGGAAGATAGGGGATAACAGATCAGTAAGGTACGCCAGCATGTTTGTAATGAGGAGCCCAGTGGGGTCCAGCAGAGGGCAGTAGCAGGTAGACGACAACCCCGGTGCTGGTGATCTCACTGAGACCGGCGAAACAGGGAGGGGTAAGGGTGTTGCCGAAGATAGTACCGATGATGGTGAGGTGCAGCTTACTACCCCAGGGAACTTGGGGTGGGGAGAGAAGGAAGGCAGACTAGCTGACAGGAGGACTCGAGGTAGACCGTCAAATCGGAAACTGCTTAATAGATCCAGATCTAGTAGCTCAGGATCGAGACAACTTTTTGACAAATGGAGACAGGGGAGAGGGTTTACGGATAAAAGCGATGAGGGGGACAAGACGAAAAACAGTAAAACATCAAGGGAAGAAGAGGGGAATGAGCAGGCAGAAGAGAAGTTGCGGAAAAAGTTTTTAAAAAAAGTCTCCACCGGAGAGGAATAATGCAAAAGGGAAAGTCGATCTAGAGAGTTTGAAAAATCTCATTAAAGGGTTGAGAGAGGAAACGAACCGAAGTCTGAATGGCATGCAAAAGCGAGGGGATGAGGTTTGCGAGGAAATGAGGAAAAGTAGAGAGAAGTGGGACGAATCGGATCTGGTGTGGCGGCAAGAAAAAGATAAGGTTTGGAAGCAGTTGGGGCTAAGTCTGAGAATTTAAAGAAAGGGGCGAAGGGGAAAGAGAAGGAGAGAGAATAAAATAAGTGAATGAGAAAGTTATCCTGGAGAATGTGAGAATGAAATCAAGATTGAGAGAGTTTGAAAGGAAAATGGAAGTAGAAGAGAAGATGAAACGAAGTAGAAATATAGTGATTAGAGGAATGAAAGTGGAGAGTGAATCAGGAAGAGAAGAAGTGGAAAAGTTGATAGGGGGAAATTGGGGCGAAAGTGCACGTGGAAGAGGTAAATGGAGTGGATTTGGAAGAATGAAGGTAAATCGCGAATAAATATATATATATATATATATATATATATATATATTTATATATATAAAGTTGATATCTTAAGAAAAAAGAAGGGGGGGCATAAAGACGAATGAAGGGAGAAAGGAAGGAAGAAAGAAGTGAGAATAGCGTTTTGGAAAGTATCATGGCTAATGAGTCAACATGAACGATTCTGGGAAGAGGTGAAGAAATGGGATCTAGAAAAGTGGCAGATTATAGAGGAATCACTCTCATGCCAGTAACGTATTAAATTTTCGCGTAGGTGCTTAGGAAGAGATTAGAAGAACAGGTAGAACAGAAAGGAAGTATTCCAAACAATCAAACCGGATTCAGGAAGGGGATGGGTACAGTGGATAACATTTTCCTTCTAAATTATCTAGTCAACAGGAACCTGGGACAGGAAAAAGGAAAACTGGTCGCACTCTTCGTAGATTTCAAGGCAGCTTTCGACTCGGTGAATAGGAAAGTTTTGTGGAAGGCAATGGAAGAAAGGGAGGTTGGCGAAGGACTGAGTGAGAGGATAAAAGAGGTCTTTGCGTAGACGAAGACAAGGGTGAGGATCAGGAAACAGAAAGGAGAGGAGTTCTGGACAGGCAGAAGTCTCAGGCAAGGGTGCCCGCGTATGCGGATGATGTGGTGCTTCTGGCAGAGAATGAAAGTGGAATGAACTTGCTAATGAAAGGATTCGAAGAGTATGTGAGCGAGAAAGACCTGACAATTAATGTGACGAAGACAAAGATAGTATGTTTCAGGAAAATAAATAATGAAGTAAAGTATGGATGGAAGATAAATGGAGAAATGGTGGAAATGGCAGAGGAATTTCGTTATTTAGGATTTAATGGGTCAAGTGTGGGGGATTGGAAAAAGGAGATTCAAAGAGGACTGGAAGATGAGAGTATGGCTGTTTGATTCACTGGTATGATCAGTGATGTGTTATGGAGTGGAAATTTGGGGGTGGAAGGAGTACAGAAAGGTAGAAAACATGCAAAAGAGATTTCTGAGATGGGTTATGGGAATGAGCTGGAACTGCCGAGGTTATATGTTGAGAGGAGAAACAGGGAGAGAGAAATTGGTGATAAGGCAGAGGAAAAGGTTCTGGAATTTGGAAGAGAAACTGAAGAGTGGTAAGGGTAGCAAAGTTGCACAAGTATATCTGCAGGAAATACTAAATAGAGAGAGGAGAGGTAACACGGAACATTCAAGATGGAAGGAGGAGAGATGGCAAGTTAGAAGGGAATGGAGAATGTGTGACGAGGGGAGGGAGTGGCAGGTAGTAAAGGGGGAAATGAGTAAGAAGCAGGAAGAGAATAGGTGGGAAAAGATTATGGAGTCAAAATATAATAAATGGTATAGATTCGTCAAGATGGAAGGTGTCCCAGAATATCTAGAGAAATTGAAAAAGGAGTACAGGTGGTCCAGGATGATACGTTTGAGAATGGGAAAAGGCATGAATGAGTGTAAATATTGGATGAGTGAAGAAATGAAAATGTGTAGGGTATGTGGGTATGAAAGGGGGTCGTGGGAGCACGTGTTGGAGAGATGTACAGGGGAAGAGGAAGGGGGAAAGAGCGTGGTAGATAAAGTTAGGTGGATACCGAGCGGTTGTGGACTAGGGGAAAAGTGGGTGAACATCTTAGAAGAGAAAAGGGAAGAGAGAATGCATGGGGGAGCAGAAAACCAAAATTGAAATATGTATAAGGAAAAATAATGTTGCGTGACTTGGAAAAGCTTGAAGAGAAATGGTAAGAGGAAATGGAAGCCCTGGAAGGTCTCGCGCGCTTGCTAGATAATAGTTAATAGCTAGTGAGATAATATTTAAGAACTTGTAAATAATAAGAAGGCGAAGCGATTATAGGTTGAAATAAGCATAAGGCATAGTGGTTAAGTGAAATTGTAAAAGATGGAAAGGGAACGGAACGCTCAAACCCGTAAAAGGGACAGTAATAAAATACAACAATGTTTAAAACTCTGCGGCCAATTTGCAGTACTTTTACAAATTCTTCCTTCAAGCTATTCATGAAAACATTAATTATTCGATAATTTTTAAGTTCCCGAACTCTAAAATGGTCTTAAAGTGAAAATTTCGATATTTAATGTCTTCATTGACTGGCCTATTATGGATGGGGGGAGCAGTACATGACGTGGTATATGGATAAAACTTGGTGAATTTAATGTTTATATATGGTCTAAAATATTTACAACAAGGCAGACTAAAAAGTGGAAACAAAAATAAGCTAGTCCAAGCGGAACGCTGAAAATATTGAAAATTTTTCTCGGTTACTCATTTTGATATTTATTTTTTCTTCCTTCATGCTGGTGAAAGATTTCACGATATTTTTAAATCTATCAGAACATTTAAGAAATGTTAAAAATTAACAAAATGGCGGAAATTTCTGTGAAAATCGAAAATTCTCATTTTTTTAAATTTGCACCATTCGAAAAAAGTATAGAAATATAAGTTATTCTTGTTTAAGTGCTCTGCAAAAGGTTCCTTTAACACTTTCCAACATTTTCCAACGTTTTCGAAATATATGCATATACATTTTTTCAAAACATCACTATTATCATTCTCATAGTATCATTAAACATATTAGACATTATTTGAAATATTGAAAAGTGGTCAACTTTTTCGTGCCTTGTGTATTTTTTGAAAAATTAAAAAATTTTTATTTTCACCAAAATCGCCGCCATCTCTAGAATTTTGCACTACTTTGTTTCTTGTGCTTTCCCTTATCTCTTTTTTATATTTATATTTTTTTATATATATATTTAGATGTATTTTTATATTTTAATTCTCAATTGAATTCCAATATTCACATATTTTTATATGTTATAATTAGTAAGTTCGGTGGCACATTTTTTCAACGATAAGAAAATATGGAAATATGCCACGTCTTCTTTATTCTGCATCGAGATACATCAGATTCATCATTGGCACTCTAATCTCTGGTGTACTGTCTTCAACTGGAAAACAATTTAAACAATTTATAAGAACTGTGGTTTCTTCAGCGTTCCACAACGACGTCGTGAACAGTTTATGACAATTGTGGACCCCCGAACATTTTGAAGTCGTACTGTGCGTCAAAATAACATCACTTTGCACTTATGCAAAGTTTCATTAATGAACACAATAATCTTTTAATTACGAAAAACATATACTGAAGCTCCTATGTTTCCGCTCGCTTATCGTCTGTTTTTGTCTCGTGATTCTGTCTGTCGGTTTGACATTTGTTACCTACGTCAGTTTGGTTATATCATCATAAATGATAAACAATGTCCTTTCAAGTTAGAATTGAGATATTTGGATAGAAAGGTGAACTTCAAAGGTATCTTTTACTTTTTTATCATTAAGTTTGAAAAAAATTAAAAATTAATAAAAGTATTGCAACCCCGGTTTAATAAGATAAGCCTGTATATATGCAATATATATGTGCGACGGAGTATGCGGATAAGTCGCCCAAATTGCCAACTTAAGTCGCCCAAAATCGCCCAACCCTAGATCACCCCAGGCTATAATTTATAGCCAACGTCATAAATTAAAATCACCTAGTGTGTTCACTGCTGTGGTGTGAGATCGCGGATATCACGAGTGCGCGCAATAGCTCTTCCTTTGTCCTTTTTGGGCAACATAACGTAAAATACACAGTAAAATATTGCTCACACTCGGGATATCGGTGATCTTCTAGCGCTGTTTCATTGACCGCGGTTCGCGGCATTTAAAAGTGAGGGAAATTACAGTATACGTATTAATACTTTAATAGTGTTAATAAATATAAATAAAAAGGAACGTTAAGTATAAAAATAAATGAATATTTGTAGACTCTTCATTATATCATTTTTAAAACACACAGCTTATTAAAATTTTGCAAATTTCTAAATACAGATATTTTGATGTTTTTTAAACGTAATAAAATGATATAGTATATGAAATGGTGCGTATTTAAACAGTTATTAATTCACATCAATTATAACTTGCCATATAACTTTTATTCAAATATTGCAATAGTATAAAATTGAAGAACCTTAGACGATAGTAATAAAGTGGCAGGCAGCCTGCCTGTAGAAAGTCCACGAGAGTGAAAGAGATAGAAAATGATCAAAAAGGTCCGTCTCTTTCACTCTCATGGACTTTCTGCAGGCAGACTGTCGGCCACTGCCAGCGGGCAGAGTTATGAAAAGCCCATCGCAGATGATCATTGCATAATCTCTCAGGCAAATACGAATTCCCCAATCAGAAAGCACAATAGTTACATGTACCATTTATTTAAGAATGCTGTGATTGGAATTTTAGAGAGGTATCTCAAATTCTTATTGATCAAAATTCAAATCTCAAAAATCGGCCAAGTGCTAAAAAAAGTCGCCCAATTTTTCGCCGGGCGACTTTTTGAATTTCAAGTCGCCCAATCTGGCTACCCTGAAGACATCAGTCAGCGGCTCGGCAGCGAGTCGCAAGCATCTAAGAGCATTCGTGTCTGGGGTGCAATAGGGACTTCACTCTCTATATCTGACTTCGAGTCCTTTTGTTTGGTTATTTAGTGCAGTAGGCAGGTTGAGAAGTTTACTTCGTTAACTGTATTTGGTGTCTAAATAACCCGTAAATGTTAGAAGAGTCTAACGATAGGTTATATGATCTTCAAAAGATTCAGGAGATCCTGCTTCCCTCGTTATAGAGTCTTCTAACATTCCTTTAACAGAAAGTGTCTTAGGGTGGAACAAGGAGTTTACTCTTTATCTCTGGCTCCGATTCCTTTCTTGTTAGACATTGAAAAGCGACGAAATATAGATATTTTGTTTATCTACCTTTCTATTAATTAAATAAATAGTACATTTTCCCATTTAGAACAGAAAGTGGCTTAGGGTGGAATAGAGGGTTACCCTTTATATCTGACTTGGATTAAATCTGGTAATTATACCAAGAAGAGAATATTCCTTACCTGCTTTCATAGCCGTATTGTTTTGAGTCAATAGGATGGCTAACTGAATTGAGTAGAGTAATTAAGAAATTTTTCATAAGTCATAATAAAAATAATCGACTGATTGATTAGATTGAGTATAGACTTTAATAAATGTAAAGGTAAGGAAAACTGCATTCCTCATAAGGGGTCGTGCACATAATACATAAGGCGTTTTTCTTTTGTTAATATCGTTGTATCCCTTTCGGCTTCATGGAAATTTTATTGCCGTCTTTATTTAAACAAAAGAAAAACGCGTTACGTATTATGTGCACGACCCCTAACTAGAGATTAAGAAAGTAAGCTATAGATAGAAGGAATTTCACTTCTAAATTTAAAATAGGTATTTACATTCATAAATAGAATATCAGAATTGAATTAATTGCAATTTGTAAGGAAAAACCTTATTTCATCGACTTCTTCCAGACTTCTCCCAGAAGAAGTCGATGAAATAAGGTTTTTCCTTACAAATTCCAATTTACTATTTCCCAGACGTTAAATTAGGAATATTTACATCCCAAAGTTCTTTTCATACATGAATTAACTGTATTAATCTAAGATATCCAAAGTTTTACTGGCAATAACTTTGCAGATTTTGTCTTTTAGAGTACATGAAGTACAAATCAAGAAAATTATAAAAGAAATCTCTCGATATCAAAGACATGAGGACGAGTATTTGAGTAATTTAAGAAAAATAGAAGCAAAGAATAAGAATAATTAATTAATCCGGCGTACCCTTAAATTTGATGTAAAATCTATCTAAGAATTTAGCTGTTAATATTAGAGTAGATGAGGGCATATTATAAAACAAATCAGAATAGGCTTATATGAATGAATGTTTTTTTCTTAATTATTAAAAATAATGTATTGAATCTTATTCCTTCTCTCGTTAGAATCCCCAAATCATTTGCATGATCTGAATATATCTATATTTATTCATCAAAGCGAAATCGATGATAATAGCAATTTAGGAAATTTTACAAAATTAGGATTCCTTCAGGGAAACTTGACGTTTTTGAACAAATTTAAATATTCCTCAAACGCAAAGGTCTCAGAATTTGTAATGCCGAAATGAACAAAACGTATTTCATGAAGAATTATTCTATATTTTCGAGAATTCTATAACTATATAATTGACATATTTCAAAAACATTAAACCTAACCTACTATATAATCAAGCCTCTATCTTCAAACTGAACTTTTGTTCTTCTGCCAAGTTCACATTAGTATCTTTAATTAATTTAGCGGGCACATTGTCTCCTCCCGTGATGACTTCTCGTCATCACAAACAGTTAAGGCCCTTTATCAGAATGGGTAATCGGTTATGAATTTTGAGGCCGCACAGTTGAATATTTTTGTCTAATTTTTTGCATACGTCATCTACGAGAGAAGGCAGATTCCCCTAAGCGAGTCAAATTAGCCGGAACGAATGACCCTTTCATTGTTATGAGATTAAGGGCCGATTTCACCAACTCTGATTAAATCGTTAATCATTGATTAGCCTTATTTAATCAATACTTTACGTTCCGCCATTCTTTTAATCATGATGAAGGGAAGATAATCACGGGCACGAAGGAATAGTAAGGAGTAGTATCCCTGTAAGTGGGGAGTGGGACGAGTGACGTCCAAGAATTCGTTAAGGGCATGTAGTACATTATGACGTCACGTATTACCGACCGTCCCATGTTATTTTTTTCCGCCAATTTAAAAAGAGGGAAATTGAACTATCGTGCTAATTTTTTTTTAAATGAAAGGTAATATTATGGGGCAGCTCTGTCTGGTAAACTGAAGTTGCTATATTATTGCTAAATATATATTTTTAATATTTGCAATGTTCACTTGGAAGCTCTAGTATTACAAATTATTTAAATGTGGCGGCTGGTGGGAGAAAGCCACTTTAGAAAAAGATGCGGGCGCCACCTTGCGGTTGCCGGAGAATCGCCCTGCCGGTTTCGCACAAACTGAGTCGGTAACGACGCTAGAATTTTGTAACTGGACTACATGTCAGAATATAAAAATATTCCCAGACATGTGCTGCCACCTTCTAATTTACAAAACCTCAGGTTTCTCTAATTAGGCATTTTCACTTCATAGTCAGCTAACTTCACTTCGTTAACTGCTGAGGGGAAAACAACGGATCAAATGCATGGGATTCGCTCCATTTTCGTCCTATTTTGTTAATATCTTCGTAAAAACTAATTTTTTCTATATAAGTGTATTTGAAAAATAGTTTTTATATTTTAAGAACTATCTAATGAAATAATAAAATGTTAATAATTATTATTCATTATGAAGATATTACAAAAATAATGTTTTGTCCCATGAATTTGGTCCATTGTTTTCCCCTCAGCACTGAACGAAGTGAAGTTAGCTGATGGTTGAAGTGAAAATACCTAATAGTGTGTGCTACACAGGAAATAGAATTTCTTTACTCTCGCTTCTTTAGAGACACTTTGAAACAATCTTAGAGTTCTGAAATCCTTTGAATTCTTAGAATTTTTTTAATTCTTAGAATTTTTTTAATTCTTTGAATTCTTCAGTATTCTTCTGAATTCTTTAAATTCTTTTGAATTCTTTTGAATTCTTTGAAGACTTTTGAATTCTTTAAATTCTTTTGAATTCTATTGAACTCTTTCATGAATTCTTTAAGTTCTTCTGAATTCTTTTGAACTCTTTGAATTCTTTTGAATTTTTTTTCAATCCTTCGAATTCAAAAATTAAGTTCTACTCAAGATTAAAACTAACGAATTAAAATTAAAAATTAATTTAAATTCTTTGAATACTTTTGGATTTTTCGAAGACTTTTGAATTCTCATGAATTCTTTCAATACTTTTGTTATTCTTTAAAATCCTTTGAATTTTTTGAAGACTTTTGAATTCTTCAAATTCTTTTGAACTCTTTGATCAATGCTCTGAATTCTTTAAATTCTTCTGAATTCTTTTGAATTAAAATTTTTTTTTCAATTCATCGAATTCAAAAATTAAGTATTACTTAAGATTAAAACTAAGGACCTAAAATTGAAAATAATTATAATTGTTTAAATACTTTTGTATTCTTTGAAGACTTTTGAATTCTTATGAATTCTTTGGAATGCTTTGAATTCTTTTCATTAAAAAATTAATTAAATTTCCAATTTTTCTTCTGTCTACTTTGAATTAATTGAAATTACATTTCATACTATAAAATGCTAAAAAGAAATCTTATTTTTTTCTTCCAAATGTTACTTTCATCAGATTTTTCAAAAATACATTAACCAAGTTACACAATTGTTGGGACCTTCACGATTACGAATTCCTTTGAATCCTTTTAATTCATTTTATTTCGTTAATTTCGTTTGAATTCTCCGAATTCTTTTGAATTCTTATGAATCCTTAGAATTCTTTTGAATGCTTTGAATTCTTGTGAATTCTCTTCAATCCTTTTAATTCTTTTGAATTCCTAGAATTCTTTAGAATTCTTCGAGTTCTTTTTATTTCTTCGAATTCTTGTGAATTCTTCGAATTCTTGTGAATTCTTCGAATTCTTGTGAATTCTTTTGAATCCTTTTAATTCTTTTGAATCCTTCGAGTTCTTTTGAATTCTTCGAATTATCACAATTTTTTGAATGCTTTGAATTCTTTTGAATTCTTTGCATTAAAAAATTAAGTAAGGGGTCGTGCACATAATACGTCACACGTTTTTCCTTTGTTTAAATAAAGACGAGAATAAAATGGCCTCGAAGCCGAAAGTGATACCACGACATAAACAAAAAAAAACGTGTGACGTATTATGTGCACGGCCCCCAATTAGGTAAACATTCCAGTAATCGTGATATTAGCACCAGTAATACTGGTGCCAGTTTTCTTTTTTTCTACCTACTTTTAATTATTTGAAATTTCATTTCATACTATAAAATGCTAAAAAGGAATATTATTTTTTTCTTCTAAATGTTACTTTTATCATATTTTCTAACAGTACATTGACCAAGTTACACGATTATTGGGACCTTTACGATTCTTTTGAATTCTTCGAATTCTTTTGAATGCTTTGAATTCTTTTGAATTCCTTGAATTCTTTCGAATTCCTTGAATTCTTTTGACTGCTTATGAATTCTTTTTACTGCTTATGAATTCTTCTGAATCCTTTCAATTGTTTTGAAATCCTAGAATTCCTGTGAATTCTTAGAATTCTTTTGAATGCTTGGAATTCTTTTTATTAAAAAATTAAGTAACGGGTCGTGCACATAAGGCGTCACCCGGTTTTCCTTTCTTTAAATAAAGACGAGAATAAAATGGCCTCGAAACCAAAAGGGATACCACGTCATAAACAAAAGAAAAACGTGTGACGTATTATGTGCATGGCCCATAATTGGGTAAACATCCCGGTAATCGTGATCTTAGGACCAGTAATGGTGACGCCAGTTTTCTTCTTTTCTGTTTACTTTGAATTAATTGAAATGCCATTTCATACTATAAAATGCTAAAAAGGAATGTTATTTTTTCTTCTAAATGTTACTTTCATCATATTTTTTAACAATACATTAACCAAGTTACACGATTATTGGGACCTTCACGATTCTTTGAATTCTTTTGAATTCCTTGAATTCTTTTGAATCCTTTTGAATTCTTTCGAATTCTTCGAGTTCTTTTGAATTCTTTTAAATTCTTATGAATTCTTAAAATTATTTTGAATGCTTTGAATTCTTTGCATTAGAAAATTAAGTGAGGGGTCGTGCACATAATACGTCACCCGTTTTTCCTTTCTTTAAGTAAAGACGAGAATAAAATGGCCTCGAAGCCAAAAGGGATACCACGAAATGAACAAAAGAAAAACGTGTGACGTATTATGTGCACGGCCCCCAATTGGGTAAACATTCCAGTAATCGTGATATTAGCACCAGTAATACTGGTGCCAGTTTTTTTTCTACCTACTTTTAATCATTTGAAATTCCATTTCATACTATAAAATGCTAAAAAGAAATGTTATTTTTGTCTTCTAAATGTTACTTTCATCATATTTTTTAACAATACATTAACCAAGTTACACGATTATTGGGACCTTCACGATTCTTTGAATTCTTTTGAATTCCTTGAATTCTTTTGAATCCTTTTGAATTCTTTCGAATTCTTCGAGTTCTTTTGAATTCTTTTAAATTCTTATGAATTCTTAACATTATTTTGAATGCTTTGAATTCTTTGCATTAGAAAATTAAGTGAGGGGTCGTGCACATAATACGTCACCCGTTTTTCCTTTCTTTAAGTAAAGACGAGAATAAAATGGCCTCGAAGCCAAAAGGGATACCACGAAA
>CAKNYM010047264.1:4206-25247 GCA_932195095.1 Andricus curvator | reverse complement strand
CCAAAAGGGATACCACGAAATGAACAAAAGAAAAACGTGTGACGTATGATGTGCACGACCCCTAGTTGGGTAAACACCCCAGTAATCTTGATATTAGCACCAGTAATAGTGACGCCAACTTTCTTCTTTTCTGTCTACTTTGAATTAATTGAAATTCCATTTCATACTATAAAATGCTAAAAAGGAATGTTATTTTTTTCTTCTAAATGTTACTTTCATCATATTTTTTAAGAATACATTAACCAAGTTACACGATTATTGGGACCTTCACGATTCTTTGACTTCATTGAATTCTTTTGAATTCCTTGAATTCTTTTGAATTCCTTGAATTCTTTGGATTCCTTGAATTCTTCTGAATTCTTTGAATTCTTCTGAATCCTTTTGAATTCTTCGAGTTCTTTTGAATTCTTTTTAATTCTTAACATTATTTTGAATGCTTTGAATTCTTTGCATTACAAAATAAAGTGAGGGGTCGGGCATATAATACGTCACCCGTTTTTCTTTTCTATAAATAAAGACGAGAATAAAATGGCCTCGAAGCCAAAAGGGATACCACGACATGAACAAAAGAAAAACGTGTAACGTATTATGTGCACGACCCCTAATTGGGTAAACACCCCAGTAATCGTGATATTAGCACCAGTAACAGTGACGCCAACTTTCTTCTTTTCTGTCTACTTTGAATTATTTGAAATTCTATTTCATACTATAAAATGCTAAAAATAAATGTTATTTTTTTCTTCTAAATGTTATTTTTATCATATTTTTAGACAATACATTAACCAAGTTGCACGATTATTCGGACCTTCACGATTCTTTGAATTCTTCGAATTCTTTTGAATTCCTTGAATTCTTTTGAATTTCTTGAGCTCCTTGAATTCTTCGAATTCTTTTGAATTCCTAGAATGCTTCGAGTTCTTTTGAATTCTTATGAATTCTTTTGAATTCTTATGAATTCTTTTGAATTCTTTTGAATTCTTTTGAATTCTTATGAATTCTTTTGAATTCTTAGCATTAAAAAATTAAGTAAGGGGTCGTGCACATAATACGTCACACTTTTTCGCTTGTTTAAATAAAGACGAGAATAAAATGGCCTCGAAGTCAAAAGGGGTATCACGACATAAATTAAAGAAAAACGTGTAAAGTATTATGTGCACGACCCCTAATTGGGTAAACACCCCAGTAATCGTGATATTAGCACCAGTGATAGTGACGCCAACTTTCTTCTTTTCTGTCTACTTTGAATTAATTGAAATTCCATTTCATACTATAAAATGCTAAAAAGAAATGTTATTTTTGTCTTCTAAATGTTATTTTTATCATATTTTTTGACAATACATTAACCAAGTTGCACGATTATTGCGACCTTCACGATTACTGGGACACTAACCTCACTTCAGATTACAATAAACGACCTAAAATTAAAAAGTCATTTCTTGGAATACTTTTGCATTCTTAGAATTCTTCGAATACTTTTGGATTCTTTGAATTCTTCGAATTCTTTTAATTTTCTAGAATTCTTTTAAGTTCCTAGAACTCTTCTGAATTCCTTGAATTCTTTTGAATTCTTTCATATCTTTTGAATTCTTTCAATTCCTTTGAATTTTTTTGAATTCGCTCCGGCTAAGGAGAAGTATAATTATTGAAGCGTTTGAAAATGCACAATTTCAAGGAGACGGAAATGGGGGGTTTTTATGAAAAATAATACTGACGACGATTTTTACTGAAAAAATAATATTATTTTTATACATACAAGTCATTTTGAATAAAAACTAACACTAAAAGATTAAAAAAGAAATAAATAAATCAAGAAAAACAAAGCTTTCAAACCGCAACTTTTACCCACACGCCGCGTCGGTCGCACTGGGTCGTTTTCGTCCCGCTAAAAAGTTCATGACTAGCCGAGGGCGGCCCGACTGCGAGTGCAGGTCCGTATCTGTTCTAAGTTTTTTTATGAGGGGGTGCCGTACCCTGCCCCGTTTCGGTTTGCCAGCAATTTCAAAGTGAATTTTCGCATGGGACGAAATCGACCCATATACGATCGCACAGGGTTAATACATCACATTCTTCATATCAAACTAATACTAATATAAAAATTGCCTGCAATTAAATGAGTGTTTCAAGAGAAAAATAACTGTTTTTTTTTTAAATAGACTGACGCAATTTAAGATTTTTCAATATTAGATGTGTATAATAGGAAATGATGCAATTTTGCATGTTCAAAAATTTCAAATTGTAACTCTTCAAAATTCTATAACTTTGAATTGTAAATCTTTAAAATTGAAAAGTTTTTAATTTTAAAAACTGAAATCAAAATCATCACAACTTGAGAATTTTCATTCATACATCTTTAAAACTGAAGAATTGTAAACTGCAAATAGTTGAAATTGAAAATTATGTAATTGTAAATTTTTCAAATTTACAATTTTAAAAAATGTCCCAAATTTCATACCTTTAAAATATAAATCTTGAAAATTTAATAGTTTGCAATTTTATATATTCAAAACGCGATAATTTTACATTGTAACTGCGAACTGAATATATTTCAAATGTAAATCTTCAAAAATAAACTATTCCAAACAAAAAGCATTCAAAATTTCTCAATTTTCTATTATACACATTAAATATTAAAGATTCTTCAATTGCAAAAATTTGAATTTAAAGAATTTCAAATTGCAAATCGTTCAAATTAAAGAATTTTTCATTGTAAATCTTCAAAATTGAAATTTTCTATTGAACAGTTTTAAAATTTAAAAATTTACCATTGAAAGTTATACAAGTTTTAAAATTAACAATTCCGTCATTTTGATGATGTACATTTCGTTCGGAATTTCTTGAATTTAGAAGATTTATTATTGAAAACTTGAGTTTTGACTTCCAAAATCATCAAAATTTTAGAATTTTCATTTACACATCTCTAAAGTTCAAGAGTTTTCAATTGTAAATTTTCAAAATTGAAGAATTAAAAATTACAAATAGCGAAATTTGAAGAATTTTTCATTTTGAATCTTAGAAATTAAAGAGTTTTTAATTTTGACAATTTAAAATAAAAAATGTATATAATTTTGATGATTTACATTTGAAATTTATTCAATTTGGAAGGTCTAAAATTGAAAATAAGAGAATTTTTTTAGGGACGACTGAAAAATCCAAAAAAAAAATAAAATTCCCGACACTGTATTATTTTCGAATGATAAAATTCCCGGATTTGAAAATTTCCGAAGAATAAAATTCTCGACAAAAAATTGCTGAATTATTGAATATCCGAACTAGAAAATTGCATAATTTGACCAATTAAAATTTTTATTCATTTATAAAATTAATTAAATTATTAAAATCAAAACTATATTACAATTAATTTTTTTATGAAAAAATGTTTTAAGTATTTATATTCGGGAATTTTCTAGTTCGGGTATTTAACAATTCGGCAATTTTCTGTGGGGAATTTTCTTATTCGGGATTTCGGTAAGGTTATAAACTATTTTAAGTATCACGGCCTGAAATGTTACCGTTTCGCACAAAACACCTTTTTTGTATGATTTAATTTGAAACGCTTTGAATTCCTGAAATTTCAAGTAAAAATATTGCATTTTTAACATTTTTCTTTTTAACACACATTTTTAACAATGATGACCTGGTTTTATTTATCGAAAATACCATGGAAAACAGAAAATCCAAATTTCGATCCAAGCGATTCAAAATACAGGGAAAAATCTCAAATAGGAATTATAAGTTTTGAAAAGTCCTACAAAATTTTATTTCAACCATATTTTGATAGGATTTGTCATTTTAGTTTTCCTTATTGAAAATACTGTGGGAAAATAGAAAATCCAAATTTCGAGCCAATAAGCGATTCAAAATACAGGGAAAAATCTCAAAAAGTAATTATAAGTTTTTAAAAGTCATAAAAAAATTTATTTTGACCGTTTTTTGTTAGGATTTGTCATTTTAGTTTTCCTTATCGAAAAAACACTGTGGGAAAATAGAAAATCCAAATTTCGAGCCAATAAGCGATTCAAAATACAGGGGAAAATCTCAAAAAGGAATTCTAAATTTTGATAAGTCCTAAAAAAATTTATTTTAGGCTGTGTCTAGTCGTCCCGAAAAATTATGGGAGTTGGACCAATATTATTTATGTGGCCAGTCACAGGGGTGACTTCCCGCCTTCACGAGACGTTGGAAAAGGGGTAGGAGTTTCACCAACATTATTTCTATGGCCAATCACAGGGGTGCCTTCCCGCCCCCACCCGAAAATTCGGGACGACTAGCCAAGCTTATGAAAAATATTGTACTAGTCATCCCGAATTTCGGGACGACGAGACACTGCGTTTATTTTAACAATTTTTTATAGGACTTGTCATTTTAGTTTTATTTATCGAAAATACTGTGGGAAAATAGAAAACCCAAATTTCGAGCGCGAAGCGCGCGACTTGACTGACGTGCGCTAAAACTTGCTAGTGAGGCGAGGTATGCGTCCAGTTAATATGAATAATTCTAAAATCATTTACTTTGAAAAAATTCAATTTTTAAGCGTACGTCTTGGATGTAAAGAATTTGAAATTGCTGCTTTCAAGAATGAAAAATAAAAATTGTAATTTTTGGATAAAAAAACTTTTGATTTGATCAACTGCATATATTAATTTATTGGCAAAAGTTTAAATTGAAATATACTTTGAATATTAAAGATTGAGTATTAAAATGAGTAGCAATATTTACTATTCACGAGACCGATGATCGCGCGCTGGAGCGCGCGTGTTTTCGTGATTTGAAATATTTTGTAATTATCTTTTTAATTTATGTTGCAGTTCGAACCAATTCGATTTAATCCGAAACAATTCGAAGCAACTTTTCAATCCCCTTCAACCCTTCTCAATCCATCTTTCAATCCCAAATTAAAACCCAATCTCAATACATGAATGGATTCGAGGCTCACTTATCAATCCTTCTCCACTGATGTATCAGCACCAACTCCAACTCAAACCCATACCGAATCAATTTTTCAATCCGTGCCTCCAATCCTTTTGAATACGTGGGACTTCTTGAATTCAACCAGAATGAATCCGACTGAATCTAACACCAGTCCGAGTGGATAAATGTGAATCCAAAACCAATCCGAATGAATAACGCACCAATCGGAAACAAATTTTCACTCCTTCTCAGTCCGATGCCCAATCCGAATGAATCCAAGACACATCCCATATCCCAAGCCAGTTTTAATATTTTTAATGCTCGCAAGTCCGTGCGCCCAATCCAATGAATCCGTGGCTCATCCAAAATGTCTTTTCAATCCTTCTCAATTCTTGCACGTACAAGTACAACAACTTCAATCCGACTCAATCCAAGTCAATCCGAACTCGCCATTCAATAATTTTCAGTCCGAATGAATCTATCCCCTTCTAAAAAATTTCTGAAATTTTGACAGTTTTCACGTATTTTTTAACGTTGTCCGAAAATCTAAAAATGTATCAGATTTCGTAAATATTAATACTATTTGTTATTTATTATTAATTTTTCAAGTTTTCGCATATGTCTCATCGTTTTCGACATAATTCAAAATTTGGATTTTTTCCTTTTGAAAATCTTTTTATTGGGCTAATTTGTGGTGGCCGAAGACCAGCCCTTGTATAATAACCTGAAAATGTTGTCAGTTTCACGTATCTCACTGATTGCGAGATCATTCAACATTTTTTTTTAATAATTTTGAAGACTTTTACTGGGTTTATTCATGGTGGCCGAGGAGCATCAGCCTTTACAAAATCCCGAACTTTTTTCAGTTTTAATGTATCTTATCGTTTTTAGATAACTCAACATTTTTATTTTGGAAATCACTCTACTGGGCTGATTCTGGGCGCCCGAGGACAATTCCGGTCAGAAATATCCTGAAAATTTGGTCAGTTTTCGCGTATGACTACTTTACTCTACTTTACTGTTAGTTCGGGGTGGTTGAGGACCTTCATCAAGCCGTGAAAATTTGGTTAGTTTTCGCGTATCTCTTACCGTTTTCGAGATAAATAAAATTTTTGAATATGTTCCTAAATTTTTAAATCTTTCTATTGGGTTAGTTCGAGTTTGTCGAAAACTCGAACTAACTCAGTGCCTGAAAATGTTTTCAGTTTTCGTGTATCTCTCACCGTTTTCAAGATAACTCAAAAGTTGCATTTTTAACAATTTTGAAAATCGTTTAATTGAGTTAGTTGAAATTGGTAAAAAAAAACCCTCTATAAAAACCTTAAAATTTACTTAGTTTTCACGTTTCATGGCCATTTTCGAGATTCAAAATGTTGATTTTTTTCATTCTGAAATTTTGTTTACTGGTTTAGATCGGGGTTGCCGAGGACCATACCCCTTTAGAAACTCCTGAAAATGTTATGAGTTTACGCGTATCTCTCACCGCGTTCTATCTAGATAACTTAACTTTTTTTTTAATTTAAAAAATCTTTTAATTGGGTTAGTTCAAATTGGTAAAAAATAAACATCCTCCACAAAAACCTTAAGATTTACTTAGTTTTCACGTATCTCTGACCCTTTTAGAGATCATTTAAGATTTTGGATTTTTTTCGAATTTTGAAAATTTGTTTACTGGTTTGGGTCGATGTATGGTTGAGGACCATCCCCCTTTAGAGAACCCTGAAAATGTTGTCAGTTTTCGTGTATCTCTAAACGTTTTCGAGATACCTCCAAATTTGGATTTTGTTTTGAATTTTGAAAACACTTTCTTCCCTTTTCCTATGTTTAGAGAAACTAACGATAAATTATAACTAATCCGACTTAAACACACTTAGGGATCATTCATAAACTACGTTACGCGTTTTTTTTGTTTAAATAAAGATGAGAATATAATTTCTGTGAAGTTAAAAAGGATACAACGATATAAACAAAAGAAAAACGCGTCGATCCCTTGTAATCAAATTTTCAAACTACTGTATATTAATTCATTATAATAATTAAGCCAGAAATGTAGACTCTTTTGAAATTTGCGCCTACTTGAATTGTCGAGTTATCGAAACTTTTTTACATTATCGACTTATCGAATCTTGCTTTCGATTCTCGACAGCTGATTGGCTGATTCTATTATGAATTACATTAGATGTAAATTGCTAACTGAATTTACCAATAGGGTTTAGGGACTACGCATGAAGTTAGCCGAAATGCATGTACTTTTTTGAATGCTGCTATCTCCTCATCTGAAGTAAACTCGTATGTACTCGATGTCATCATGAATATTGGATTAGAAGAATTGTTGCATTAGAATCGCCTTATTGAAGGTGTAACACAGTGTAACCACACTACACTGAATGTAACCACACTTGATCACACTACACATGATCCAATTCACACCAGTCAACTGCGCACGCGTTGCGTTGGAAGGGGAAGGCCACACACATTCATTTTTATTTTCAAGTCGAGAAATGATAATAATTTATGTTAATATGGTTCATATATGTTACTGCAGTAACTATAAGATCCATGATAATACAGTATTTTATTATTATTACTATAGAAAATGTCATGTACTTAATACCCTATTAAAATATCAAAGTTGTCTAAAAATCGTAAATGGTTTTGTCCTCTAGATCCGTGTTTTTCTGCGATAACAGGATATATCACGGTATTAGTTGATTAGAAGCTATCAGTTCCGCTATAGTCAACTCTGGGTCAAAGAGCGTCAAAAATATTTTTTCCAATCAGACCCTTACCCCCCCCCACAAAATATTTTAAAAATCTAGAAGTCAAATAATATAAAAGATAAAGAATAAAATCTAATATTCTTCCCTAAAGTGAAAAATAAAAAAAGATCAGCAGGATATATATTTTTGGACCTAAAAATTGCATAAAATATATGTATATACTATTATATATAACTTAATGCAATAACTTATAGTTATTGCAGTAATAATAATATATATGAACCATATTAACAAAAATTAATATAATTTCTCGACTTAAAAATAGAAGTACCATTATTCCTTATTTTTAGTCCGTCACCATATTTGTGTACATTTGCAGCATTTAAAATAAGCGCGCGTATTACGGCCAATAACATGGCTTTCCCCTTCCAACGCAACGCTTGCGCAGTTGAAAAAGTCGCGGTCTATTAGCATCACTGATCCAAGCGCAAGTAAAAAAAATGCAGCTAATCAGCAACGATACCAGCTACACCGCCATATTGAATAAATGTACAGCTAGCGTTTGTGTTGACTGTTAACCAAGATGGCCGTGGAGCTGGTATGCGCGAGTTGGACGAAAATGGAACGTTTTTCGGCTAGACCATGAGTGGGTTGGATCATGACTCTACACCTAAATGTACAGCTAGCGGTTGTATTGAATGTCAACCAAGATGGCCGTGGAGCTAGTATGCGCGAGTTGGACGAAAATGGAACGTTTTTCGGCTAGATCATGAATGGGTTGGATCATGCCACTGCAATTAATCGCATTCGCTTTCGAGATTCATTGATTGAATTAATCGATTCAGATCAGACCTGCCAGACTGCGCTAAGGCGGAGTTTGCGTAGTGCGTTTGTGGTAGTGCCTATATTGACTCAATCTCAAATTCGAAATCCGCGCCAAATGATTAACCAATAAGGTTTACGCACTACGCATGAAGTTAGCTAACAGGTAACGCGTAATGAGGAACGCAATATGAAGTTGTCTGAAATGCATGTCCTTTTTAGAAAAGGATTTCAAACAAGGAATTATAAATCATATATTTAAAACAAAGCAGTTTAAACATGAATTGTTTGAAATAGGAGGCCTTAAATTCTTGAAATTTGAATGGGTTAACTTTGAACTTTACAATTTAAATCGTTTTATTTTAAACATTTTTAAATTGTGTGTGAAATTGACGAAATCTGATATATACTTAACATTGTAATTTTTTTTTAATCGAATAAGTTGGATAGATATTTAGAAGTTTTGAAGAGATTCGATTTTTATTTTAAAACATATGCAGAAGTTTTGACCAAATTTTGAAAATGAATTAAAATTTGGAAAGATTTCAAAAATTTAAAAAAAAAGTAGATTTTCACCACACCCACGATGTGCCAACAGCACTCAGTTTTCTCGAATGGTCACCCATCCAAGTACTAACCGCGCCCAACGCTGCTTAACTTCAGTGATCTGACAAGAACTGGTTTTTTCAGCGTGGTATGGCTGTTGACTTATATTACTTATATATATTTTATATATATATATATATTACTTATATTACTTATTACTTATATTTATATTATATTAAAATTATATAATTTTGAAAAATTCAAATTTATTGATTCATTCTTCAATTTAGACTATTTTGAGCATTGAAAATTATAACGTGGATTTATCCTTTATTTACAATTAAAATGTCTGTAATTTCAATGCTTTATATTTGAAACTTCTTTAATTTGGAAAATTTATAATTGGAAGCTTTACTTTTGATTTTCTAAATGATCAAAATTGAAGAATTTTCAATTGCAAATCTACAAAACTGAACTATTCAGAAAAAAATGTTCCAAATTATAAACTATTAAAATAGAAATCTTAAAACTTGAATAATGTGCAATTCCATATTTTTAAAATTCAAGAATTTTCAATTCTAACTCTAATATTGTAGAACTTTGAATCGTAAATCTTTGACATTGAAGAGTTTTTAATTTTTTAAATTTAGAAAAAAATGTAAAATATAAATCTTGAAAATTGAATAGTTTGCAATTCTATATATTCAAAACACGAGAATTTTACATTGTAACTGTCGAACTGAATATATTTCAAATTTAAATCATCAAAAATAAACTATTTCAAATTGCAATCGTTAAAATTAAAGAATTTTTCATTGTAAATCTTCAAAACTGAGCTATTCTATTGAACGGTTTTTAATTTGAAGAATTTACAATTGAAAGTCATACAAGTTTCATGTTTTAAAATTAACAATTCTGTAATTTTGTTGATTTAAATTTGAAATTTCATCAATTTGTAAAATTGTAGAACTTTGAATTTTGAATTGTTAAACTAAAGAGCATTGTAATTTTGAAAATTTATAATGAAAAATTATCAAGTCTTAAGTTTTACAATCAAAAATTGTATAAGTCCAATGCTTTACATTTGGGATTTCTTGAATTTGGAAGATTTATAATTGAAAACTTGAGTTTTTACTTCTAAAATCATCAAAACTTAAGAATTTTTATTTACACATCTCTAAAATTCAAGAGTTTTCAATTGTAAATCTTCAAAATAGAAAAATTAAAAATTACAAATTGCGAAAATTTAAGAATTTTTAATTCTAAATCTTAGAAATTAAAGAGGTTTTAATTTTGACAAGTTACAATTAAAAATGTATATAATTTTGATGATTCACATTTGAAACTTATTCAATTTGGAAGGTCTAGAATTGAAAATAAGAGAATTTTTAGGGACGACTGAAAAGTCCTGAAAAATAAAATTCCCGATGCTGTATAATTTCCGAATGATAAAATTCCCGGATTTAAAAAATTCCGAAGAATAAAATTCTCAA
This sequence comes from Andricus curvator, assembly GCA_932195095.1. NCBI lineage: Eukaryota > Metazoa > Arthropoda > Insecta > Hymenoptera > Cynipidae > Andricus > Andricus curvator. The sequence goes on along the minus strand of CAKNYM010047264.1, from coordinate 14,758 downwards.
CAAAAACTTGCGGAATTATTGAATATCCGAACTAGAAAGTATCCGAACTAGAAAAGATCCGAATTGCACCAATTAAAATTATTATTTATTCATAAAATTCATTAAATTATGACAATCAAAATTATATTACACTTAATTTATTTTATGAAAAATATTTTAATTGTTTATATTCGGGAACTTTGTAATTCGGGTATTTTATAATTCGGCAATTTCCTGCCGGGAATTTTCAAATTCGGTAATGTGTTATACGCAATTTTAAGTATCAGGGCCTAAAATGTTTCCAATTTCGGACAAAACACCTTTTTGTATGATTCAATTCTGAACATTTCAAGTAAAAATACTGCATTTTTAACAAAATAGTAGATGACCTTTCAACAAAATAGTTGAATTTCCAACCAAGAAAGGTTTTCCAGTCACATTTTTCAACCAAAGTTTTATTTTTAACCAAACAATATGAATTTATAAGCCAAAAGGATGAATCCCCTCTAAAAAAAAGTCAGTTATTGTCACAAATGGTCAGATGCTCTGACGATTTCTGAACACCCTGACCACTCCTGACGAGTCTGACTATTTCTGAAGATATGCGAATTCACATCCTATCAGGCAGCTTATCGGCTAGGACCGCAGGTAGGCCAACCGAAAAGGAATAAAAATTAAAAGTAAGTTTTTTTAATGTTGCATATATACAGATTAAAAAGTTAGAAATTCAGAATCTACGGGTTTCGGCGATTTCAGATACCTAAAAATGTTCCTAACAAATTTAAAATTATGCTAAGTATAATGGGTCTTGTAAAGAGAAAGAGATAAGTCAAAACGGACAAAATTTTCGTCATTGAGTATAAAATATAATATAATAATATATATAATATAATATAGTATAATATTAATAATTAAATATAATTGAAAAGAGAATATGCATAAATAAATAAATTCACAAAGTTTGGACTTTCTAACAAAATAGTCCAATTGTTAACAAGATACATGAATTTTCAACCAAATGATTCAATTTTCATAAATAATCACCAGTTTGTGGCATGCGACGATGGGGGCGAAGGCACAATACTAAGCAAGGAAAAGTACTTACGCTCCGTTTTGAAGACAATTCCAATACGCGAAACTATTGGACTGGAGGAACAAAGTTGCGATCGAAAGATTTGTCGGCTTTGTTGACAAACAGACAATGCCAGACAATGCTGACCGGCCAATCGGCCATTTTCCGTTAGGCAAAATTTCAAAGCAGACGCTTGGATGTGATTGGTCGGGGAACCCTACTCTTGCCGTATGGCGGCAAATTCGTGCTACCGGAAGTTCAAGAGCATTCTCAATGTTCTAATAGCAAATCACCTGCATGAATTTAAGCAGAAAAATGTCCATTTTCTTCGAACAATCTGATTCTTTAAATTATCCTGTTTTTTACCAAGTTATATTTTCATAAAAGTATACAATCTTCCCATTGGAATATTATTAAAAAGGAGTTATTGTACGTTTTCTATTAATTTGCTTCATCAGAGACAAACATCAACAATTTTTAACCCAAAATTTCCATTTCCGGAGAAAAAAAATCCCTATTTTTTTTTCTTCGAAACTCGAATATTAACACGTGCCACCAGGCAACTTTAAAATCCCAATTAATTAACATGGGGAAAATTTGAATTTTCGAAAAATTGAACTCATACTTCAGGGTTTGATCGAAACGTGCCAACTTTTTTAGGGATTGAAGAGGAGTACCTATGAAATAAAACCATACTAATAACTTTTATTTTCAACCCACCCTTACCTCCCCCCCCCCCCCCCCCCCAAGACGACCTAAAAATAAAAAAACTACATTTTTACGTATTATTGTATTATTATGGCCAACAGCCATACCACGCTGAAAAAACCAGTTCTCGTCAGATCACTGAAGTTAAGCAGCGTTGGGCGCGGTTAGCACTTGAATGGGTGACCATTCGAGAAAACTGAGTGCTGTTGGCACATCGTGGGTGTGGTGAGCCCACACTTGTAGTTATTTACTACAAGTTATCAACCTAGAAACACTACCCGAATCGGGTAGTGTCACGCCTACCCCGAAAGGGAAATGGCTTAATGGTATACATTGTTACTTTTCAGGAATTTCCGTCGTTTTTTCATACAAATAATTACAAATGGACAATTTGAATATTTCCCATGATTTTTGAAACAATTTTTAATTGTTTGAACAAATGTAACTTATTCACACAATTATTTATTCCCAAAAAATGTAGAAAATAATTGTATTTTCTGATTGAAATATAATAGTTTGTCATTTTTTAGAGTAATAATTTTTTTTAAAACACTATGTAATTATTTAAACAATTACTTATAGTTTATTCTCAAAATTTCTAAAAATTGACCCAGTGATGTCCACTTTTTTCTCAAATTGGTATCCTATGCTACTTTTTTTCTAATAATTATATAATTTTTATACATATCATTTCACTTCATCATTTACTACTCCTCGCAAGCATTCAATATTATGTTAAATTCAGAAAATACGATTTAAAAAATATTTTTGGAAAAATAATTGTTTGAACGAATTATATTTGTTTAAACAATCAAAAAAGGTTAATATATTCTTTCCATATACTATACAGTCAGAAAAATAATTATATGGATTTCATTTTATTTGATTTTTTTTAAGTTATCGAAAAAAAACTGCTTAAGCAAATCAAAATTGTTTAAACAAATAAGAATTTAATAAACATTAAAATATATGTATCAAAATTATATAATTATTATTCAACAAAAAGTAACATAGGATACCAATTTGAGAAAAATCTAGACATCTCTGGGGCAATTTTTAGAAATTTTGAGAATAAACAATATGTAATTGTTTAAATAATTACATGATGTTTTAAAAAAACTACTACTCCAAACAATGACGAATTATTACATTTCAATCAAAAAGTACGACTATTTTTACATTTTTGGGGAATAAATAATTATTTCAATTAGTTATATTTGTTTAAACAATTCAAAATTGTTTAAAAAGTCATGGGAAATATTCAAATTGTCCCCTGGTAATTATTTGTATGAAAAACACGACGAAAAATGCTAAAAAGTAACAATAATACGTGAAAATGTAGTTTTTTGATTTTTGGGTCATATTTGGGGCGCTGTGTGTGTGTGGGGGGGGGGGATTAAAAATGAAAGTTATTAGTATGGTTTTATTTCATAGGTACTCCTCTTCAATCCCTAAGAAAGTTGGCACGTTTCGATCAAACCCTGAAATATGAGTTCAATTGTTCGAAAATCCAAAATTTCCCCATGTTAATTAAATGGGATTTTGAAGTGCCCGGTGGTACGTATTTATTATTCGAATTTCGAAAAAAAAATTAAAGATTTTTATTCTCCGAAGATGGAAACTTGGGGGGGGGGGACTTGCCCTGTAGCTCGAAAAGCGTTTTTTGGACCACCCTAGTGATCATGTATAAAAAATAGTTTCAATAATTTTTATTACAAATATTTCTTTTCAAACCAGCCTGGCCAACAACTTCATAATGAATTGATCTACTTCAATTTTTAAATATCATGCAATTCTACTATATAAATTTAACAACTGCAAACAATTTAATATTTATCAACACAAATCATTTCATTATTTTTCAATAGTCATGTCAGAAATTACTGAGATCTTCAAACGATTTCGCCGTTACCGACGCTGTCTCTAGAGACTGGTCACTAAGCTTCTGCCAAAAACCGCAAGTGCAACGTGGCGCTGTCAGCATTTTCCAAATACAGAGCCCTCTATATTTTGAAATGCTTTTCGCGCTAAGAGACAAACACTTCTGCTATCCATCACCTCGCTCCTGCACTACGTTTTAATGATTGCATTTCAATCAGAAATAATATTTCGCCAATTTTTATATCATTTATACATACTGCATTGCTAATTTCTTCTTTTTCGGTGAAGTGAAAATGCACCAGACACTTGTAATTGGCAAAAGAAAATACGATGTGATCAGCCGCCATATTTAAATAATTTGAAATACAAGCGCTTGTAGGTGAACATTACAAATATTAAAAATATATATTTAGCAACAATATAGCAACTTTAATTGGCCAGACAGACCAGCTCCATAATATTACCTATCATTTAAAAAAAAATTAGCACGATTTTTCAATTTCCCTCTTTTTAAAGTGGCGGAAAAAATAACATGGAAAGATCGGTAATTCGTATTTTAAAATGTCTCACATGCCCTTAATGCTTGCCACGAATGAAAACTTGAAAGCAAGATCGTGCACATGCGCACTGGCGGTAGCCATGTCAACGATGTCAACACGCGTTGGAAATATTTGGACTTGTGTATTGAACGAACATAAACAAACGAACATAACTTACATATGCATCGAAATGTCAAAATATAACATAGGGGAATGGGATAACACGTGACTGCGAAAACAGCTCTGGGCATGTGCACGATCTTGCTTTCAAGTTTTCATTCGTGGTAAGCATTAACGAATTCTTGGACGTCGCTCGTCCCACCTCTGCTCACCAAGCACATAGGGTGCTACCACTCAATTAACTCTGGTTGGCAGAACAGAACCTCAAAATCGAAGTTTGCACTTGAGCATTTGGAGCATGTTTAGAGTGAATGTGGATAATTTTTAATAATAATTTTTATTATATCTACGCTTTTGCTTTTATCAATATGTTCATACATATTTCTATAATTAGTCGATAAGTCTATGTAAAGCGTTAATTTTAGTATGTAAACATTTTCTGCAGATATAAAAAATCAATATTGTATACATTAATATCTAATATATATTTTCCGTTGTAAATTAGCTTTCTTGAACCGTACATCACTTTTATATTGTTACGCAAAGCATTTTTACATACTTTTTAAACTAAAAATGTTGTTTTGGTATATGAGGGTGCTTATTGGGTCTTTTATATATAATTATATTCAGTAACCCAATTAGCACCTTTATATCCCTCACACATTACAGGTAAAGCGTGGTTTATCGGGTCCTAAGTATTTAAATTAAATTTTTCTTTTACTGTGGCTTTTAAATACTAAATTAAAGTTCATAGATATTTCTATAATTAGTCGATAAGTCTATGTAAAGCGTTAATTTTAGTATGTAAACATTTTCTGCAGATATAAAAAATCAATATTGTATACATTATTATCTAAGATATATTTTCCGTTGTAAATTACACTGTTAAAAATAGTATTAAATTTAAAATACCAATGTATATTAAAATTAATATCTCAAGCATATGAAATCCCTATTTAGGTACGTGTTTATTAAATTTCACATACAATCATGATAATCGCTCAGATAATTCCATTTTACACAAAATCAAAATAAGATTAGCAGTAAGTTTCGATTCTTAATAATAAAACATGATACCTTCTTGCAATTAATCAAAAATAAAATTGGATTTTAAGTCGAAAAGTTCAATTACCTAAAGAAATGACAGACCTAACCTACAATCAACTATACTCACATTAAAGTTCTACCATTCAGGGCAGTTTTTGGAAAGAGTTCCACTTGTACGTTGCACTTTAATCACAAACAGCAATTCAATCGACGAACTCTAGATTGTTACTTCAATTGCGAACATTAGATCAGATTTAAAGAAATAAAAGCACTTTGAGTTTGCAGGCACGCTGCTATACCGACATGTATATTAAATTTAATATAAAGTGTACAGCTATTCATATTTTAATGTATATTAAATTTTGAATTCCCGTGTATGCAAATGACTTCATATACATTTGTATTAAATTTAATACAGATTTTTCTAACAGTGTAGCTTTCTTGAACCGTACATCACTTTTATATTGTTATGTAAAGCATTTTTACATACTTTTTAGACTAAAAATGTTTTTTTATATAAGGGTGCTTATTGGGTCTTTTATATATAAATATATTCACTAACCCAATTAGCACCTCTATATCCCTCACACATTAAAGGTAAAGCGTGGTTTATCGGGTCCTAAGTATTTAAATTAAATTTTTCTTTTAATGTGGTTTTTACAGACTAAATTAAAGTTCATAGATATTTCTATAATGAGTCGATAAGTCTATGTAAAGCGTTAATTTTAGTATGTAAATATTTTCTGCAGATATAAAAAATCAATATCGTATACATTTATACCAAAGATATATTTTCCGGTGTAAATTAGCTTGCTTGAAACGTACATCACATTTATATTGTTATGTAAAGCATTTTTACATACTTTTTAAACTAAAAATGTTTTTTTGGTATATAAGGGTGCTTATTGGGTCTTTTACATATAAATATATTCACTGACCCAATTAGCACCTTTATATCCCTCACACATTAGAGGTAAAGCGTGGTTTATCGGGTCCTAAGTATTTAAATTAAATTTTTTTACTGTGTCTTTTACATACTGAATTAAAGTTCATAGATATTTTTGTAATTAGTCGATAAGTCTATGTAAAGCGTTAATTTTAGTTTGTAAACATTTTCTGCAGATATAAAAAATCAATATTGTATACATTTATAAAAAAGATATATTTTCCGTTGTAAATTAGCTTTCTTGAACCGTACATCACTTTTATATTGTTATGCAAAGCATTTTTACATACTTTTTAAACTAAAAATGTTGTTTTGGTATATAAGTGTGCTTATTGGGTCTTTTATAAATAATTATATTCAGTAACCCTATTAGCGCCTTTATATCCCTCACACATTAGAGGTAAAGCGTGGTTTATCGGGTCCTAAGTATTTAAATTAAATTTTTCTTTTACTGTGGCTTTTACATACTGAATTAAAGTTCATAGATACTTCTATAATTAGTCGATAAGTCAATGTGAACCGTTAATTTTAGTTTGTAAACATTTTCTGCAGATATAAAAAAAAATATTGTATACATTGATACCAAAGATATATTTTCCGTTGTAAATTAGCTTTCTTGAACCGTACATCACTTTTATATTGCTATGCAAAGCATTTTTACATACTTTTTAAACTAAAAATGTCTTTTTGGTATATAAGGGTGCTTATTGGGTCTTTTATATATAAATATATTCACTGACCCAATTAGCACCTTTATATCCCTCCCACATTAGAGGTAAAGCTTGGTGGTCCTAAGTATTTAAATTAAATTTTTTTTTACTGTGTCTTTTACATACTGAATTAAAGTTCATAGATATTTTTGTAATTAGTCGATAAGTCTATATGAGCGTTCATTTTAGTATGTCAACATTTTCTGCAGATATAAAAAATCAATATTGTATACATTAATATCTAAGATATATTTTCCGTTGTAAATTAGCTTTCTTGAACCGTGCAGCACATTTATATTGTTATGTAAAGCATTTTTACATACTTTTTAAACTGAAAATGTTGTTTTGGTATATAAGGGTGCTTATTGGGTCTTTTATATATAATTATATTCAGTAACCCAATTAGCGCCTTTATATCCCTCACGCATTAGAAGTAAAGCATGGTCTATCGGGTCCTAAGTATTTAAATTAAATTTTTTTTTTACTGTGTCTTTTACATACTGAATTAAAGTTCATAGATATTTTTGTAATAAGTCGATAAGTCTATGTAGAGCGTTCATTTTAGTATGTCAACATTTTCTGCAGATATAAAAAATCAATATTGTATACATTAATATCTAAGATATATTTTCCGTTGTAAATTAGCTTTCTTGTATCTTACATCACTTTTATATGGTTATGTAAAGCATTTTTACATACTTTTTAAACTGAAAATATTTTTTTGGTATATGAGGGTGCTTATTGGGTCTTTTATATATAAATATATTCACTGACCCCATTACCACCTTTATATCCCTCACACATTAGAGGTAATGCGTGGTTTATCGGGTCCTAAGTATTTAAATTAAATTTTTCTTTTACTGTGGCTCTTACATACTGAATGAAAGCTCATAGATATTTTTGTAATTAGTCGATAAGTCTATGTAGGGCGTTAATTTTAGTATGTCCCCTAGTGGAAAAATCTTCTGGCGTTGGCCAGTCCCAGACTAGACCGTCTAGACTCTAATCTGGCGCAGATCAGACGGTCTAGTCTGGGGCTAGCCAGACCTGTAACGCTTTTGCAAAGTTTGTGGCTAGACCGTCTAGCCAGCCGCTGGTCTGCCGCTATTCAGCGGCTAGTGTGTTGCTAGTTTTTTAAATTAGGAATTGAAATTTAATTTCTACACGGAGAAACCTTTTGCTGTACTATTTGCTAAAAATCAGACTAGATTTTACTATTTCTAGTTTGCAATGGAGGGACAGAGCGGAACTTTTGTAATGTTTACTACTTCGAGTAGTAACTGGTAACTACATGCCGAACTACAAAATTAATTGGAATCAAATCTAAAAATGTTACATTTATTTCAAAAAAGGGTTGAAGTATTTGCAAACAACTGTAGTAACGTCGAGAGAGACCGGCACACTGATTTAGTAAATGACTTAGTAAAAATTGGTACAGTCGGATTAGCAGACGAAAAAAATAAACCCAACACGCGCCCCGTCGCGTTGAAGGTCACGCCACACTTACTATATTACACAAGTATACGACGTACATGCTGACTATAGGAGTATAGGATATCGAACTATTTGGCATGATTATATATATTTAAATTGCAATTGTACAGTACATATGATTATATAAATCTATTTTATACATTTATTATATACATACAGGAATATTATATTACAAGCTGAAACAGAAAAATGTGATTAACATAAGGCTTGTGGGAATCGAACACGGGTCTCCGACGCGGCAGCACGGCGATATTCCATCCTGCTAAACCAGATTATGGGATTCAGAAATTTATCGCCTTTATGAAGTAAATGCTAGCACTTCAATTAATTTTCATTAAATCATTCATTGATTGTTCACAGAGATGGCATTTTTCAAATTCTAAGCACCATATCTTAAAACGTAATCAAATATCCTAATAACGAGATTTTAAAATAATTTTTTGTACTTAATATGTGGTTTGTTTCTCAATTGTAATTTTTCGAATTATCATAATTTATTGTAATAAGGATCTGAACTGAAGATTTCCAAACTGTAATTAGCATGTTGAAAATGAAATAAAATTTATATTTTAAAATAAAAATATTCAAAATGAACAATTTTTAAGTTAGAATCAAGAACATAGCGGCGGCCGTTTGGTTGTTCGGCTCACATCGTTTACACTCGGCTGCGCTCGGTCCAACGCTAGGCTCGCTTACTAAGTAACTTACTAATCTTCCAGAGCATGGTACAATTCATATATTCCTACAGACAATAGTAGTTCCTCTTAAAAATTTAGTCTTTTATGTTATTTTAGATACTTATTACTTCTATTCTTTTAATACAATTTAATAATGTCTCTACTAATTTATCCTATCTAGGATTTTGCTACAGAAAATACTAAGACTTGGTATTATCAACACGAAACTTTCATATGAAAATAGTACAGCTTACTAACACTGTATTAAAATATACAAATTATCGCCTTTGTCCCTCAATTGTAACCTAATTTAGTAACTTTTCCAGTACAAAGTTTCTCAGTGTAATTAACATTTTTCTAATTAAAATTTTTCTAATTGAGAATTAAAATTTAGTTCCTGATAAAAATTTTTCTAATTGGGAATTAAAAGTTAATTTCTAATTAAAATTTTTCTAATTGAGAATTAAAATTTAGTTTCTACTTAAAATGGTTTTAATTGAAAATTGAAATTTAACTTCCAATTAAAATGATTCTAATTGACAATTAAAATTTCATTTCAATTGTAATTGTCAAATTGACGATTGAAACTTGATTTAACTATTTTAAATTAAAATTTTAATTCAATTGTCTGTTGTCAAATAATTAAATTATTAATTTATTTGTCAACAACTGAAATGTTGTATAAATTTCGGAAAATTTAATTATTAATCAAATTCAAATTGTCAATTAAACAAAATTCGATTAAAAATTAAACTTGAATCAAATTCAATTAAAAAATAAATTTTAATTGTCTATTGAAAAAATAAGGTAATTGATAATTAAGGCCTAATTGAATTGAAAGATAATTATTTGCAACTCTGCTTTCCATTGGGATTAAATTCGTGATGGAAAATAATTTCTTTTCACTTTGAGTTTCTTTTCACTTAATTCTTTTGCACTTTTATTGTACAATTCCTGTACAAGAAAAAAGTGTGAAACTTATAATATATCATGCAATTAAAAATGTTACGTAATCGGGTCAAAAATACCTCCCCCCCCCCAACACGTAGCAGACAGTAACGAAACACGAACCTCCTCCCCCCAACCTATTTAATGTTACGCATTATGTGATCGATTCCTAATGGAAGTCACTGAGCAAACTTTATGGCAAGCATGATAATAAAAATAATGTTGATGAAAATTTTTTAAGTATTTCCTCTGTTAATGAGGTGCATTAAAATTGATGTAACTAAAAACAGGTATTTAATTAAATAGTGTTAGTTTTGTTTTTTGTGTAAGTTTAGACATCCTGGCAATTTTTCGGAAAGGTTTTAAAAAATTTGGCTGATTGAAACTTAGATATTTTTATGGTATGGATTGCGGACCATTCCCAGATCTGG
>CAKNYM010047263.1:79313-119773 GCA_932195095.1 Andricus curvator | reverse complement strand
TCACGCCTACCCCGAAAGGGAAATGGCTTAATGGTATAATAATAATATAATAATAGGGGGCGCGATAGCATGTGGGAAAGACGACCTATTTTCCGTTTTTGACCAGTTTTCGATTCTTAACTTCAACTCTCTATGTGTTTTAGGGAAGTGAATGGAAAATATTGAAACTTTGCTAAATTAAAGTGTGAAATCTCCTCTTTAAAATGAGATTAAGAACATATTGAAATATTTACTGGTTCTTGAACTATCATAAAAAATGTGGAAGCGTGCGCAAGACGCATGGGAACTAAGAGACAAAAGACTGTGATCACGATTTGACCGACCACTTTTCGTCTTGGCCACGCTTCCACATTTTTATGATCATTCGAAAACCAGTAAATATGTTATTATGTTCTTAGTCTCATATTAAAGAGCAGATTTCAGATTTTAATTTGGCAAATTTTCAATTTTATCTGTTGACTTCCCTGAAGCATGTCTATTGCTCTATTTGTATTCATACCTAAAGCAAAGGCGTCACCAAACTCAAAATTTAATGATTTTTCATGTTTTTAAGTCTTTTCCTCCTATAAATTATTATACGTTTTTATTTTCTTCTTTAGAAACCTGTTTGTAGGTAAGCTACTCATGTTTTGTAAAAATTCAAGTTGATAAAAATATATAGAAAGCCCGTTATATGGTTTTGAATATTGCGATTTTACGGAAATTGACAATGTTGTTAAATTTTCTCATAAAATTCTTAAAACATGAAAGTATGCTAAAATGCATTATTATTCTTATGCAAATAAATGCCTAAAGTTTCAAACAAATTCAATCATAACTTCTATTACAGAATTGCAGATGAAAAAAGTAATGTCATTTTAAATGCTAATGTCCATAAGAGAGAAAAGTGAAATGCGTAGTCCTATTAATTATTATTATTTTTTTTTTTTCAAAACAAAAAATAGGAGCCTTCTATTTTCATGTAGCCTACAATAATTTTCAGTCTAATTTACAAAATTCGAAAATATCTTTTTTTGGACAACCACCACAGGGTCCCACTGGGAGTAACTGCCATCTAAAAATGACACCGGCTTCCAGTGGAACCGCGTAAATCACACTTATGGCCAATTTCTCGACCGTGAGATGGGTGTTACGATGAAATTACGACAGGCCGGCAAAACCCTCATGTGTCTTGAGGACACGAAGCGACCCAAGGATGACAGTTTTCTGCATCCACCTCGCAAGTGCCTTGGCATATTTTTGGCACACGGGTATGGATTTAAGGTTACGAACCAGTGATAGTTTCGCACCTCCGAGAGCACCGAGCACAAGGGCAATTACTTTAACCGAATATTTTGTGTACAGTCGTTGCAGCTCCCTTTTAAGGTCTTGATATCTCTCCTCCTTTTCCTTCTCCTTAGCAGTGATGTTGCTGTCGGCCGGTGCCGAGAATTCAATCACGAATATAGTTCGTTTCTCGAAGTTTTGGAGAACGATAAAACCCTCTGTACCTGAATATATATGTAGACTTTAATTATTATTATTTCAGATCGATGAAATCGAATAATTTAAGGTTGAGATTTTTTAATTGGCCAATTTTTAATTAGAAGAGCTTTAAATTAGACAAATATGGACTTAAACATTAAGAACTGTATTTAATAATTGTAATTTGATTTATATAAATTGAACAAATTTAAACTAGTAGTGTGTGAAATTGAGTAACTTTGAATTGAATCTTTTTAAATTATAAATTTTAATTTCAGATTTGAAGGAACAATTTTATACGAAAAGCTTTTAAATTGGAATCCTTGTTAAACTGGTCAATTAAAAAAATGTTTCGTTGAAATTAAAATCGTTCTAACTTGCAAAATTAAAAAATTACAGTCTTCCAATGCTTAAACGGTTATACATTCACAACATTCAAAATCGATCAGATTAGTATTGAAATTTTAAGAATAGACGATTTTAAATTAATAGCGCTTCAGTTTGTACCATTTCTAATTGAAGTAAAAAAGTCTATCGGGATTAAATTTTTAATTGAAAATTATACAATTTCTCATTAAAAGCCTCAATAGTTAAATAATTAAAACTATCAAATGTTCAGAATTTTAGATTAAATTCAATTTTTAAAGGTTTAATTTATAATAAATAAAATAATATTTAATAAAATATGTAAATACTAAGTGCGTGCATCAATTATAAAATCGAAAAATATTCAGACGGATTTCTATGAATTTAACATCAAATTTATTATGTGAAAGTAGATCAAGGTTAACAATACGTCCTTCATTGTTACCCACTATAAGTTTTATATTTTTACATTTATAAAAATAAAAACATTTTCATTGCAGATACGAGTGGTTGAAGGCTTTGAACCAGCTGCATTTTTGAATCTCTTCTCTGGGAAGATGATTATGAATTCTGGAAAGAAATCTGAAAGATCTAAGAAATCGAGGCTGTATATCTCCCGAGGAACCCTTCAATCAGAAACTTCACTAACCGAAGTACCCTGCTCAACTCGACAACTTAGAAGTCGAGGTTCTCTTGTATTTTTAAATACAAAAGAGAAGAAGGCGTATGTGTGGCACGGATGCAACTCAATTTCACATATTAAAAAAGTCAGTATTTTACCTTTTCCCGGATCTGTATGCAACTAATTATTTGTTCTGTTCAATTTAAGTGCTTTTTAATTCAAAACATATATTTCAGAATACACTACATGCAGCGCGTAATTTGATAGAAACCCAAGCAAAAGAATCCGGATTTTCGTCAGGCGAATTTACAGTAAACGAAATTGTTGAAGGGAAAGAACCTGATGAATTTTGGGACGGTAAATTTCGTTCTAAAATTAATTTTCAGATACTATGTTTACTTTTTATGAAAAAATAATTTTAAATTTAAACAATATTTATGTTTAGGTCTGGGTGGTTCTAATAGAAAATTATACAATCAGCTACAACACAAGAAAGACATGAATTACACCTCAAGGCTTTTTCACTTGACGAGCATTTCTAAAGAACTTAAGGCAACGGAACTGCTATGCCCTCATCGTGATGAGCTTTCAACACCCTTTCCTTTCTTACAAGAAGAGTTATACCAAGTCAATCAGCCAGGTAGATATCTTTTGAATTTCTGGTCTCAGAGTCTAAAAAGTGCTTAATTTGGTTACAAACGTTTATTTTGCAGCATTATTTTTGCTGGATAACAACGACGAAGTATGGGTTTGGCAAGGTTGGTGGCCTGACATTGGCGACGAAGATCAAACCGGAAGCGGCTTAATTCGCTGGCAAGCAGAGAGGAAAACCGCTATGGCAATGGCCTTACAATACTGGAAGCTTAAAAATCCAGATAGCACGAAATTCCCAATCTATTTGGTTTGGGCTGGACTCGAACCACTGCAATTTACGAATCTTTTCCCGACTTGGATGTACCGAGACGAAATAGCCGAATTGAATATCCGAGTGAGTGGATTTTTATTTATGTCGTGCAGTATTTGTACTTATCTCTTTTTAACAATTGCATCGTAATAATTTTATGAGATTTTAATAAAGAAAAAGATTAGTCATAGTATAAAAATAAATCTGCATTCTACGTTTTGTGTTTTCAGGATGGTCGTAAGGCTGGAGAAGTTCTTCGAGTAGAAAATGAGCTGGTTCGTTTAACGAAAAGCACTTACCCATTGGCTCATTTGTTGCAACGACCGCTACCGGAAGGCGTCGATCCTACTCGACTAGAAAACTATTTGTCAACAGAGCATTTTGAAGTTAGTACATATTACATGATTTTATTTATCTAGAATCTTAAAATACTTCCATTTTATTTAGACCACCGGCAAAAACACACCTATCATTGAAGTTTGATATCTCTGAAGAGAGTAAAGATAAATAATGTTTAAGAAGCCGTTGAAAACATTATCAAATTTCGCGTGAAATAAGTTATTGCAGTACCTTTTTTAATATTTAGGTGCCGAGATATCACGAGTTGAAGACGAAAAAATAATTCCGTCTTTTTCAAATTTTTTAATTTTGAGTTTGACTCTTAGCAACTTCTAAGACATTGTTTTTAAAAATCTGAAACTTCCTAAAAATATAGTCGAAAAAGTCAGCTGAAAAATAAACTAGAAAACTGACAATAATTTTAGCCTAGCCGATCGCTGGCTATCGAGAAGCTTGGGCCGAGGGGCTATTCACTGAGTTACGAGGAGTGCAAGAATTTCTAATTTTCGAAGAGTGTGCGATCATGAATCTGAGTGAAACCTGAATTGAGGTGAATGAAGCTAAATTGAGTTCAGTGGAGCTGAGTGAAGAGAAACGAATCAGAGTTGGCGAGAATGGAAAGAATACAGAAAGAGTGTAAAGAGTAAGAACGAATTTAAAGGATACAAGGAGATCAAGAAGAGTACGAAATGACTTTGAAAGAATTTCAAGAATATTGTTGGCATGGTTAAGTTCATTAATTTTATCAAAAAAGTATACAAACCCTATAAATTTGAATTGAATTTTCAATGGATCGTCTTCTAGAATAGAATCCTTAATTATAATTATGCATCAAATTTGTTAGATTTCCATATATTTATCTATCTCTGGACTCAAAGCATATACAAATATTTTGAAAATCGTGTCTTGAAAATGAAATTTTCGAACTTATCACCTCGTAGGGAATTTCGGCTACAGTTGACTTGCGTCCTATGGTCAAAATCAACGGGAGGCCTAGCCAAGTAGTAGTCCTCTCTCTCTTCCCCCACCAGTCGAGTGGGGGACCTGACTAGAGAGGAGTATGGGTAGTTCAGAAAGGAGGCAATTATCTTAAAATTTGAAACCATCAATAAATATAATCATAATAACTTCTTCTGATAATGGAGTAGCCAGTAACACTCCTGTATGCGCTAAAAGTGCGACGCAGTAACTTTGGCTTAAAAAGTCCGCTAAAGTCCACTGATTATGAATGTCAAGGTTAATTTTTCGAAACCTGGTGCAACAATTTTTTAAACAATTACATTATTTTTTAAGATAAAAATTTTCCAAAATTATTTTCGGAAAGTGCATGGAAAAACAAAACTTTTATGTCCCAACATATTTTTTATGCAACGACCCGTTTTCAAGTGAGAGCGTTATAAACAATTGAATTTGCACTAAAATAATTGACATATTTGCGGATGCATATCTCGGCGACTATTCGACCGAAAATTTTCGAAAAAAATGTGAATCATTTTTCAGGGCACTTGCTCCGCGAGGAAAAAAGAACATTTTCTGACGGAGCTAAAACTTTCTTTTTAACAAAATCTGATCGAAATTTAATATACATGTGAGTAAAGTCATTTGCATATATGTACCGTAAATTAATTTTAATATACCATCATGTTGTAAAATTAATATACATGTATATTAAAGTCGGTAAAACAGAGTGCGTGAAACCCACAAGTTCTTTTATGCCTTCAGATCTGGTCAAATATTAAAAAATAACGTAATAACCTTAAATTCGTCGACTAAATTCCTACTTACAAATAAAGTGCAACGTACGGGTGGCATTTTTTCTAAAATTCGCTGTGAATGTTCGAATTTTAACGTGAGTACATGTGTCTGGGGGTTTGGTTTCTGAATTATTTGTTTAATTGACCTTTTCTCTTAAAAACTAGTGTAATTTATATTTATCTAGGAGAAAAATTATGTTTGATTATTTATAATTGAAAATTGCTGCCAAAATTGTTTTTAATTTGTGTAAAGTGCAAATATCTGACTTTTCTGATAAATCATCAATATGCGGTATATGAAATTTAATAACATTGTCTTTTAATGGCGATTTCGTATACCTAGGTTTCAGATTTAATATACAAATGTATATTAAATGTATATTAAAATTACAAACATTTTTAACAGTGTTTTTTAATATATAAGTGTTAAAACTGGTCCTTGTTTAACAACTAAGTATGCAATTTTTTGTACTTCTTAATAAAAGACTTTGTGTACATTCTACAAGGTCGATGCTATAACTTCTGTAAAAAATCTTGGGGAAATTATCTTGATTACAAATACTTTTGTTACTTTGCAAAAATTTCAATCGTTTTTTTGTTAAGAAGAATTCTTATAAACAAATACGGCTATTTGATATAGCTTTCGTTTTTAAACGTGTTTTCAAAATTATATATGTGAAATAAAAACTTTGTCTCTTATAGATTTTCTTTCAATTCAAAACATTTGTTAACTATGGCCTTATAAACAATGAATTGAAAAATAATCTTTGGTCTGTCCCAGCTGCAGTTTTACAGTTAAGATTTTCGATTTTTTCAGTTATTTATCTGATAACTTCCTTATAATCTTTATCTCTTCTAACACTTTGAAAACATCGTTCTTTTTTTAATAAAAATTGTTATCAACAAAATCCTAGATTTACCGAATCTGATCTCTTTATCCGCATACAAATCAATCCAGTTTAAAAGTGATTTATATAAATCCTAGAAACTGACAAATTATATATTTTATTATATTATTATATATTATTATTTTACAGTTAATTGTTTATAAGGCCGTAATTAACAAATTGTTTGAATTAAAAGAAAATCTATAAGAGACAACGTTTTTGTTTTATATCTAATTTTAAAAACACACCAGCATCAAAAGTATAAAGTACTATAGTCGAGAACGCTGCCAGTCCTAAGCCTGGAAAAAGTGCGAAAGAAAAATTAGGAAAATAAGAGGTGAAGGAAAATGAGTGAAGCGACGAGTGGAGAGGAAAAGAAGAAACGGAGGGCGAGGACGCAAGTCAACCAGGCCCCCCGTCGATTTCGACCATAGGACGCAAGTCACCGGCAGCGGGGAATTTCAGCACGCATCTTTTTCTTTTTCCAAAAAAGTTTTCTTTTACTTTTTTTTGCGTAAAACGAAATTGTAAACTATTGTTAAACGGAAAAAGATACAACATTTTTGCACCAGGAAAAATATCCGCTATGAAATTTTCTAGAAGGTGGTAATTTCAAAAAATGTTCAAGTCATCAGAAGCCTACACGAACGGCCCGGCAAATGCTGAAAAATTCGATGCGGGTTTTTAAAATCCGTCGGCTGGATTACAAAAGTGAGAATATATATATATAATTTAAAAAAAAATGTTAAACAACTTTATTATATATATATATATATATATATATATACATATATATAATTAAAAAAAAATGTTAAACAACCACCACAGGGTCTCACTGGGAGCATCTGCCTTCTATGAAAATGACACCGGCTCCCAGTAGAACCGCGGTAAATCACACCTATGGCCACGCCTCACGACCATGATATGTGTGACCACAGAGAACGATGGAATCAAAACAACAGGCCGGCGAAACTCTTGCGTGTGTTGAGGACACGAAACGACCCAAGGATGACAGCTTCCTGCATCCATCTCGCAAGTGCCTTGGCATGTTTTTGGCAAGCGGGTATGGCTTTAAGTTTACGAGTCAGTGGTAGTTTTGCACATCCGCCATCACCGATCGCAAGGACAATTACTTTAACCAAATATTTTGGGTACAGTCGTTGCAGCTCCCTTTTAAGGTCTTGACACCTCTCCTCCTTTTCCTTCTCCTTGGTAGTGATGTTGTAGTCGGCCGGAGCCGAGAATTCGATCACGAATATAGTTCGTTTGTCGAAGTCTTGGATAACGATGTCAGGCCTCGAGTGTGCAATGGAGACTGCAGTCCGAAAATCGTATTTCCAGAAAATTTCGCACTTCTCGTCTTGGACAATTGACTCTATCTCCCTCGGAACGTTCGGCAGGGCAGGGTCACGGCCAACACCGTAAGAGCGACAAAGATGGTAATAAAGCACTCTTAGAGCCGCATTATGTCTGTAGAGATACGTCGTTCTCGCGTGAGTGGGACACCCGGGTAGTATGTGTTCTAGGTACTCAGCGTGTGCATGACACGCTCTGCACATATCACTGGGAACTTCTCGACGTAAAATACGGTCACGGTATACTAGGGTGGAAATGACACCGTCCTGGGACGCGAAAATGAAACCCTCTGTACCTGAATTAAGTCCTGATGATCTGAGGAAAGCAAAAGTTTTCTCCTTCGACAAAGGCTGTCTTTCTACATTTCTGTGACATTTTCCGTGCATTTTCTTGTTGAGTAACTGTTGGCAGAATTTTTTAACTTCTGTTTTCTTTATTCCGGCTTTTAGAAGTGAGGCATCTAGATGGAGTAATACACTGTCCTCACTTCTGATGTTAAAATTCAGGCCAAGGGTCTCGGCCGCTTGCTCCGCGGCTTTGTAAAAGAATGCTCCTTCGCCAATCATCTTGAGTTTCCTGATAATTTTTAGGAGAGGATCTCTACCATTTGCAACGATGTAATCGGTACTCAGAATTCGGTTATAAAGACATTAGAGATTCAGAAGTGCGCGTCCGCCTTGATGGCGTGAGATGTATTATCGCGGAAATCACGAATTGATATGCAAGCTTTTATACATATACACGATCTTACGTGTGGTGATATAAAGGGCCGTAAGTTCGTTCTTCGTCCATTGAACCACCCCAAACGAGTAGAGTAGAACCGGGACGGCAAGTTGTTAGTCGTAGATACCTTGTTCACCGCTGACAGATTTGAAGACCAAATCTGTCGAAGAAGATGCTTGTATCTGGTTCGGAGAGACTCATTCACTGATGTTACGTCCTGAATGCGGCTTTGAGGCACGCCCAGGTATGTATAGGTCTCTTCAGTATTAAGATGTCTAATAACACGTATATCCACAAGCTGAGGGTCCTTGGGAACGCCAGTAATCTTTCCTTTCTTCAGATTAATTTTGGCACCCTTGTCCAAACCAAAGTCCATCCCAATCTCTCCTGTGTAGTTCTTGACAATATTGAAGCAATTAGATGTTTGCTTGCACCAGAAGCATAGCTCTTCAGGTCATCCATATAAAATACATGAGTGACTTTATGCTCGCGATGATTAGTTTCGCCGCATATGTATCTAGGAGAATTTCGTAGTGCGAGAGATAGAGGCAGAAGTGTGATGCAAAATAGCGGAAGGCTCATGGTATCGCCCTGAAAGACGCCCTTCTGAAAGGTGACTTTCGTTGTCACGCTATGATTTCCAGATGAGGTAGTAAAATAGTAAATCTAGTTTTTCAAAGGGGCATCAATCTCTCTATGGATCTCACTATGTGTGGATGAACCTTCAATCTTACCAACAGACAGATGACGAGTCTATGAGAGGTTGACTCGAAAGCTTTCCGGAATTCAATCCAGGCCATTGTCAGGACGCGCTAATGGGCTGCTGCGCCTTTGCAGACGCAACAGTCAATTAGCAGGTTCTCTCGTCAGCCTGCTACACCCTTTTTCGAGCCACGTTGTTCGTACATCTTTCTCCACACCAACTCAACTCTTCGAACACAAGGAGGAGAATACAGAAGAGGGAGAGATGCGTCAGGGAGAATCAACAGTTTCTCGCTGAACCATCGCGCCTCTTCAGCGATCTCCCTATTTCTGTCAAAAATCCACCCAAGCCCAACGAGGTAGAGACTCTTTGGAGAGATGTATACTAGATCCCGAAAACCCTGGGGTTGAAAGAAGATACTAATAATATCACCCGCTTCAAGGAGTTTTGCGACAACCTCATCACGCCCATTCCGCAGTGGCTGATGTTAGGACGCACTATATTCCTACCGAAAAAAGGCGACTTGTTTAACCCTGAGAATTACAGGGCAATCACTTGTTTAAATACGCCTATGTATCTCTTGGGTCAGCTCAAATTGAAAATCTGGATCGCTAAACCTGCCTCGAAAATATGTCGCAAACTCGTCGAAAGTTAGCCAATCATTTTATGGCCATCATACCACCTTCCAGCTATTTCTGACATGAAGAATGTGAGAAGACATAATAATTCCCTATCATCTACTGGGACTATTGCACGTCCGTTAGCTATTATTGTTAGGAAAGTATCCGGGTCTTCATGACGCGGTCCTGGAAATCTAAGATTCCATTTTCGCACAGTATCATAGGTAGCTGACTATTATTATAATTGGGAATATCTAAAGAGGGATCAAAATTAACCTTTGGACGACTTGAACGATCAAACACATTATTGTGGGAGTGGGGAATGTCGAAATTTGGATCCCCATTAGCATGTGAGCGACTAGCTCGAAGGGTCGTGCTATTTCCTCGAGGCCTAAGGTCCGTTAAAAAAAACTCAGTTTTATAATCATAATGATCTTGCTTCTCTCTATTTATTTGATAAAAGGAATACTATCCTCTCTCGAAATATTTCTCTCATGATAATAATTATCAAGAGGATAGTTTCGTTCGTAAGAGGAACTCTGACGACTACTAGTAGTTATAATGGGTCTATCGTAATAAGCGTCATAATTAACGGGGCGGTATCTTCGACTATCCTGAAAATTTTCAAGGGTATTAATGGTAGGGAGGCGACTATAATTTTCGCTTCTAGTTCGCCGAAGGTCGTATAAATTATGTCGCGAAAATTCATCTCGATAGTAACGACTGGGTGGATTGAAAGATCGATCATTAAAACAATCAACTCGATTTCCGAAGTAATTACTCGAATAAAAATATTCACGATTATCAAAACAATTATTCGGATAAATATCTTCCCGAGTACCATTATAATCATTTGAATATAATTCTTCACAACGATTATTTCTATGCTTTTCATCAATCTCGGTGACTTCTCTTAATCTAAAGTCGTTCGTAGAATTCGCGTTGTGTATCGGGATTTATGTGTTTACATTGCGAGGTGGAGCTCTTCTCGACGAACTCTCATTAAGGACAATCGTTTGGGGTTCTATGGTATCATCTAGAATAATTATCCCGTCTTTATTTATTTTTCATGGATTAGAAATTTTATTTACGACTTTATTTGTTTCTTCCGTGTTGCACCTAAATTTAAACTTTCGCTTATATTGTCTCGCGATTTCTTGTTTTCTAAATTTGGGGCAGTTTCTGCTGGTTCAAATTGAGATTCAGCGGGGTCGACATCAGAATTTTCTTCGATGGAAGTATAATCTACTACTTTTCCAGCGGGGTCAATTTCGCCAACATGCTCGGCCGTCAAACCTGAAAATGCGTTCGCGCAAGACCGGAAGCGCACCCTCGCTCGATAGTCCTCGGTTCACGAGCTTGGTCTCAAGTTCTTCCTTGTTTAGGGCATAAATCCACACGTCGTCTGGATGTATGTGTTCGGCCATGGCTTACGATAAAAATACTCGATACAATTAGGATTACTGGGAACAGAATACATGTAGGAAAGAGAGGAAGCAAGTAATTTTACGAGGGATTATATTTCGCGTATCGAATTTCCAAATTTGGGGGGGTGGTTTCAAAAATTGTAACTTTCAAAATTATTTCTGAATCACAAGAAAAAAATTGTAACTTTCAAAATTATTTCTGAATCACAAGAAACTCATATCAATACTTAATTCTCAGGGCCTCACGTTGGTGACGCCATTGTAATATTAATGCCTTTTTAACAAAGACAATTAATCGAGAATTTATAACCTTTCCTACCCTACATACATCACATCGGTCTTGCTCTTCTCTGATTGATCAGAATTCGGCCACTTCCGCAACGTCGCGTAGACAAAAGTTGAACGAAAGCAAGGTCGTATAATGTAAAACGATACAGATATTTTTGATTTTATTACTTAATGTACCGGTGTTGCTTGCCTTAATTTAATAAACGTAAACCATTGTTCTTACTCTCAAAAAACGTCCTTCGAGCGTTTACCAACTAACGGGCTCATTTATAACAATTTAAAATCTTGCACCGTAATTATAAATTCGGAGTATTGACGACACGGGCCTGAGCAGCAGAGTATGGTTTTCTCACTCGAATCGCCTCAAATTCAGATGAAATAGATGTTGTGTTGATCGAGGAATCCTGGAGCTTTCTGGAACAATACAGGTCTTGTAGACCTGGCTAGAGGAATATATAATATAATAAAATAATGATAATATATAATAATTTTTCAATAATATATTCTCCTTACTCCTGGTAAGGAAGTTTTAATCTTTTTCGTAACTTACCAACAAAATTGAATGTGTGATGGCTAACGCAGAGTTTAAAATAGGAAGTATTTTTTACGATTCAAAAGTAATATATAAATAATAAATTAGAATAATGGATATTTGTCAATTATTTCTCAAAGCTTTTTGAAGAATTTATATATGTTGATTTTTTAAAAATTTTCTTTTATAAGGCTGTTGGGTAGAAGCTCTAACTTGAAAATTCAATTGCCTTATATCCATAAATACTAGCAGTAAATATTTTTTAAATACCAAGTGTACTCTTCTTTTACTAGAAGTGCGTATAAGGAGGGAAAAACAGTTTACTTAAATAATTTTTGCGTAATATGAAATTTTCAAATGTTCAGGTTACTTGAGTTTACCATTAGAAAATTTAATTTAACACAAAAATTATAGTATTAAACAGTTCTTCCCTCTGCAGTCTGATTCACACTTTTATTCGAAAAAGGAGTACCGCTTAGTATCTAAAAAATATTTAATTCTAGTATTTATTTAGTAAAATGAGGTGATTTAATTTTGAAGTTAAAGATTGAGTACAACAAACGTAAGTGGATAAAAAACACTTTTATCGCAATATTTGTAACTGAGCAATTCCATATCAAATCATCTGAAGAATTTTATCAATTGTTAGTAATTTTTATGCAAAATCCGTTCTCTTAGGTGTTGAAAGAAAAACACTAAAATAATTTTTGAAAAATTCAAAAAACTTGGGAGATATTCAAAATTGACAATTTTGGTCCTTTTTTTAACTTTCATAACTTTGGTGATTTTAATGATATTACGATGTGTATTTTTTAATTATTCATAATCAGGCGCAATTTTTATTAGCGAGGTTATAACGCAGTGAAACACGATTTAATTATACAAGAGGACAACTTTATTATAACCGTGTAGTGTGAGCGTTACAGAGCGACTGAATTGTGTATCTGGTGTGATTGTGTGTGATTGTCTGTGCGAATGAAACAAAAGTAGTGGGGGTCAAAGGTGGTAGTGCCAACTAAAGAAACAAACATAAAGGTAGAGAGAATTGGGCATCTAACACTTCCCCTCAATTTCGATTATCTTTATGAAACCCAAATTAAACAGTTATTGACAAATTTAACATTCTTTGAGTCCCAACACAAATCTTTATAATCTTTGAAACACAACACAAATTTTACAGTCTTTGAATCCCAATACAAATTTAACAGTCTTTTAGTCCCAAACCACGAACACAATTGTCAAACCTTATTCCCGATAAAGGCTTGGTTAGAACATATGCTGTCATTTCTTCGGTAGGTAGAAACTTGATGATAAGTGGATAAGCCTGAATCGCTTGACGAATGAAATGATGCTTGATGTCCACGTGTTTGGTTCGAGAGTGGAAGATAGGATTTATTCCCGATAAAGGCTTGGTTAGAACATCTGCTGTCATTTTTTCGGTAGGTAGAAACTTGATGATAAGTGGATAAGCCTGAATCGCTTGACGAATGAAATGATGCTTGATGTCCATGTGTTTGGTTCGAGAGTGGAAGATAGGATTCTCGACCAATTTTCCAGCAGATTGATTATCGTTAAAGATGGTGATCTTGGACAGTGTATCGAGTCGGAGTTCTTTGACGAAACTCGACAAATGAATAGCTTCTCGAATGGCCTCGGAGAGGCTTACATATTCGGCCTCTGTAGATGATAAGGCCACGATTCTCTGTTTGCGTGATGTCCAAGATATTGCTGCGCCGGATAACGAGGAAACGTATCCGGAATAAGACTTTCTATCGTAGGTGCAGCTTCCCCAGTCCGCGTCAGCATGTCCGAGGATTCCTTCATCGTCCTGCGTGTAGATCAACTTTCGGTTTATAGTACCCTGGAGGTACCTCAGAATCCTCTTCGCGGATTGCCAGTGAGCTTTGCCGTTGTAGCTGTTGAACTGGCTCAGCATGACCACTGCATGAGCAATGTCTGGGCGTGTCCCAATGGCAATGTACATCAGGTCCCCAATGAGCTAGCGGTAAGGATAGCGAGTCACGTTTCCTTCAGTGTCCGTTTCTCGTTCAAGTTTCGTGCCGGCTGCCAATGGAGACTTCACAGCCTTACAGTCGGACATTTCGAATTTCTGGAGAACTTCTCTGATGTATCCACTTTGAGCCATGGAAATCTGATTCTTCTTCTGCTCGACTTCGATACCAAGACAGTATTTGATATTTCCAAGGTCTTTCACCTGGTATTCGGACGAGAGTCTAGTTTTAATCTCGTCGACTCGTCCCGGATCGTTGGAGGCTATCACGATGTCATCCACGTAGATAAGTACATAGGTACTTCCCCTGGAACAATGATCTACGTAAACACAGGGGTCGGATGTCGCCTGCGACAACTCGAGTAATCTGAGTGTGCTGCTGAGTTTTGCGTGCCATTGTCTGCCAGCCTGACGTAAACCGTAGAGCGCTTTGCGAAGTTTACAGACCTTGTCTCCGGAACTCAGTTCACGAAGCATACGCTTTGACTTGGCGATCAGGATCTCATCCTTTTCAGTTACGACGATCCTCTCAAGGGCGTCTTTTAGCAGGATCGGTTGCTCCATGTACACGAGAGTGTCCATATCTCCGTTGAGATATGCTGTGGTGATATCCAGCTGTGTCACTTGGAGTCCGAGTTTTGCGGATAGTGCCAGTAATAGTCGGAATGAATCCAAGCGTGCTACTGGGGCAAATGTGTTGGTGAAATCAATACCGGGCCTTTGAGAAAATCCACGTGCAACAATTCGAGCCTTGCGTCGATCTAAGGTCCCGTCCGGATTGAATTTGTTGCATAGGATGGTGCGGCACGAGATCACATTGTGATCCTTGGGTCTGTCGACTAGTTTCCAAGTATCGTTTGCCACCAGGCACTTTGTTTCCGAGTAGATCGCGTCGATCCACTCTTCTTGGTCTTCACTCTTCAAAGCATCGCTGAGAGGCACCTCGATAGCGGTCATTACCGTGCAAGCGTCACCAATGGAGTTTTCGGCATCTTCGTCGACTGGAAGCTGGAGGGGTACTGGTTGTTCCTCCCTTCTTCTTGCGTCTTCGTTACTCGGAGGTTCGTCGATCACTTCCTCGTTGTACTGCTTTCGGGGACGTCCTCTCTTACCGGTTTTTAGCAATTTGGGTCTTCCACAGAGCCTCATTGTATTTGGTAGTGTGGCTGCCCCCGCTTCGTTATCGGTGTCGAAATCTTCAGGTCGAGGTTCTTCGAGTTGAGGTTGTCTTTCAAATCCATGGAAAGGCTCAAGGTCATCTTCATTATCGCGTGCGTTGGCGTGAGCCTCGATGTGTTGAATTTGGTATTCCATCGGATCGGTGATGCTGGCGACCATTACTATTTCCCTGAAGGTGCGGTTTTCGGGTAAAGGCTGTGAACGGGTACGACGTGGGACGTCTTTCCCAGGGAGTTCGCCCTGTTCCTTAGATGGATGGGATTGAAATTCATTCAAGAATTTAACGTCTCGAGATATGCGGATTTTGCGTTCGTCGGGTATATAAATGCGATAAGCTTTGGATTGATCGGCGTAATCAACAAAGATTCCGGCAATTGCCTTGGGTTCAAACTTCCCCTTTCCCGGAGACTTATCGAGTACGAAAGCTCGTTCGCCGAACGAGCGGAGATGCGCGAGATCTGGCTTTTGCCCGGTCCATCTTTCCATGGGGGTTATTCCGTCAGGTAACGCCTTCGTGGGGCATCGATTTCTCGTGTAATTCGCCGTGGCGATTGCCTCTGCCCAAAGCGATGGGGCCAAATTCGCGTCAATCTGCATGCAACGCGCGGCTTCGACCAATGTACGATTTTTACGCTCGGCTACGCCGTTTTGTTGAGGCGTATAGGGTGCCGTAAGACGCTGTCGGATACCCGAAGCCTTGAGTAGATCCTCCATTTCCCTGTTGACGAACTCTCCGCCATTGTCGGACTGGATCGCTTTAATCTTGCGCCCGAGTTGGTTTTCAACGAGGTTCTTATAATCTTTGAATTTCTGCACGGCTTCGCTTTTGCTTTTCAGGAAATACACGAGACATACTCTGCTGTAATCGTCTATAAAAGTTATAAAATAGCGTGCGCTTCCCGATGACTGCGTCGGCATCGGCCCACAAAGGTCTGTATGCACAAGCTCCAGAAGCTCCTTGGAGAAATTTTCGCGGGGTCCAAAGGGAATGCTAAACATTTTTCCTGAAATGCATGACTCACATTTGATTTCGTTGACCGTTGTCTTGAGCTTCAAGCCGTTCACATTCCCGTCCTTGGCGAGTATTGACAGGTCCCGGGCGTTGAGATGTCCTAGGCGGGTATGCCACATTTCGACGTCGGTCTTGTGTTTCGCATCTTCAGAGACGACATTCGCGCGTTGTTCGCGTTCGCGGAGGTAGAATAGGTCCCCAATGCGTTCGGCGACGAGCATTGTTTTACCGGATTGATCTGTCACGACGGCGCGCGATTTCTGAAAAATAACTTCGTGTCCACGATCCACTATTTTCGCAACTTACATGAGATTCGATCGTACGTCCGGCACATACAACGTGTCTTTCAACGTAACACACTGTTCGGATTGTCCACGGTCTCGATATGTCCGTCACCTTTCCCGATTACGCGAGTTTCCGAATTATTCGCAAGTTTCAACGTTCCGTCTTTAGCACTCGCGTTCACGAAAACACTCTCATCGGAACACAAATGCGAGGTGCATCCAGAGTCTAAACACCAAAGATTGTTCTTACCTTTCGACTTTCGAGCATCGCCGGTGAAATAACAACAATGGGCCTCGTTCGACTTTTCTTTATCGTAATTTGCTTTCATATTCTTCTTTTGCCAACACTTGCTCTCTTTGTGCCCCTTTTTGTGACAATAACCGCACTTGTACCGAACTTTCCCGTCCGTTTTCGTTTTGTATTGATTACTATCATTCACGTCACAGCTGTTTCTCGAATCACTCGCGCCACTTTTGCCTTTTTGTTGGAACCTACCGGACGATTTATGATTCCGCGCCGCGAACATGACGGTGCCAGCGTCGTCACACGGCTTTTGATTCCTCGCGTTGTGCTCCTCTATGATTTTTATCTTTAGGGCTTCCACATCGGGCAAACT
The DNA here is from genome assembly GCA_932195095.1 of Andricus curvator. Taxonomy (NCBI): domain Eukaryota; kingdom Metazoa; phylum Arthropoda; class Insecta; order Hymenoptera; family Cynipidae; genus Andricus; species Andricus curvator. The sequence goes on along the minus strand of CAKNYM010047263.1, from coordinate 102,685 downwards.
ATCGCGAGATTCGATGGCACACCGGAAATTCTTGAAACTGTTCGGCAGGCTGTATAACAGCATAATTGCGAGAAGATTGTCATTTATGTCGACGTCCATGGCTTTCAGCTTGTCTACGGCGTCGAAAAATTGGGCGAGATGCGTCCTGAGATCGTCTTCGTTTTGCATTTTCTGCTGCGTGAGACGTTTGAGGAGGGTCGCTTTTCGCGCGGGGCCTTTTGAAGCGTAAACGGATTGGAGTTTTAGCCATACCTCGCGGGACGTAGTGCAGCCTCGAATTTGCGCGAGTTCCGACGGGTTAATTGCTAAGATCAGGTCGGCCTTGGCCTTGCGATCGTTCGTTGTCCATGTTTTAATGGCGGCTTGCACGCGTACGAGTTCCGCGCCTTCCCCTGCCTCGACGGGTTTCTCTATTTCACCGGAAACGTATCCCCAAGTATCATTTTTAACGAGTAAAGCTTCGGCTTGAATACACCACGTATCGTAATTGTCGCGGGTGAGCGTTTCGAGTTTTGCTGTCGTCGTCGCGTACGCCATTTTATTTGGCTGGCGTCTCGACTTTTCGCGTTCGCGCACACGGTGATTTTCTCACTCGACTCTTCCCGCTCGCGAACTCACTTTACTGGTTTTTATCGTGCTCAGTATTAATCTGGGCCAATAACCTATTAGCGAGGTTATAACGCAGTGAAACACGATTTAATTATACAAGAGGACAACTTTATTATAACCGTGTAGTGTGAGCGTTACAGAGCGACTGAATTGTGTATCTGGTGTGATTGTGTGTGATTATTTGTGCGAATGAAACAAAAGTAGTGGGGGGTCAAAGGTGGTAGTGCCAACTAAAGAAACAAACATAAAGGTAGAGAGAATTGGGCATCTAACAATTTTTGATTTTCTTGAATTTTTTTATAGATGACTTACATTGTCCTCTAAAAGGTCTATAAATATAAAAATGGGATCTCTTTTAGTTTTCGAGAAATAATTAAAAACCCGTGCCGTACCATGGTATTCCCAGTGCAGGAGAGTCTGAACTCTGAAGTTTGTGCATACGAGTATAATGTTCGTCTGTTGTTTACATGGTTTTTTATATCGTGTGCATCGTCTCGGCGTACGTTTTTAATTATTTGTTGAAAACTAAGCGAGAACCCATTTTAATATTTACAGGGCTTTAAGAGCACATTGTAAGCTATCTATAACAAAAAATTTAAGAATATTAAACTTTTTGAAACTTTTTTTTCAAAATAGGGTAAAGGAACAAAATTGTTGAGGAAATAGGCAACCTTAAACTTTCCTATCCTATTTTTTATAAATAAAAATTCCTACAACTTTAGAAATTATTTGGCTGGACAGTAAGTTTATCGAACATTCATTTCTGTACGTATTTTCTTTCAGAAATTTAGAATGTGGAACAAAAATTGTGATACAAATTAAGTGTGTCAAATACATACAACCCAAAAATTCAAAAATGTATAAAGTTCAAATCGATTTATAATCATAATATCAATAATATTTGAAAATAGTCGTTAAAAGTGTAAAAATGTAATTTTCTAATTACCTTAATAAGACATTTTTAATGTGGAGAATAGTGAGATATGCAGGTAAAAAATAAGGACTTTTTTTGAAGAATAAACAAGATGTTGTTATTGTTATAATTACTGTAATTGACATAACCGGCCTAACCTAATATCACCATTTCTCGAGGTGGGTCATCGAAATATGGAGGTTTGCCATGTCCCCAATTAACCGATGATTTATTGAAAAAATCTAAATGCAATTTTTTCAAATAATATAATTATTTAAAATAAAGTTTTGATTCGTCCTCGTTACTACAGTAGCATTTAAATATGAAGAATAAATAAAAAAGTAACCAAATGTGTGCTTTAAAATTTCTGATTCAGCCAACCTAAAATATTAAGAAAATGGCGGATTGCTATCAATTTAATGAGGGACTCATTACAGATATTAAATTCGGAATACATTTCTCTTCTAAAAAGATGGTTTTTTATAGTTTTTAATTTAGAGTACCTGCATTATTATAATATAATTTAAAATTTAATTTTAATTATAATTTACTAGTTGTTAATTGGTTTCTTTACCCTATATTTCTTTACCCTATATTTCTTTACAACTACCTCTTATTATGAATAATTTAAAAAAATATATCTTAATGTCATTAAAATCACCAAAGTTATGAAACTTAAAAATAATAACCAAAGCATTCAATTTTGAATATCTCTTAAATTTTTTGAATTTTTCAAAAATTATTTTAGGGTTTTTTTGTCAACACCTAAGAGAACGGATACTAGAATTTTTATGAAAATTACTAACAATAGATGAAATTCTTCAGATGATTTGACGTGGAATTGATCAACTGTCAATTTAAAAGTGAATATTAAAATTAATACTTATACCCTTACGTTGAAATTTCAGTTATAAGCAGATCAACTTCGCCGATTCGGCAGCGCATATCCGTTGATTGTTGATTACAATTTGCGGTTTACTTACCGCTGATACACATTGAGTTTTTATTCATCTTATTACTTCTTGTGTGGACAGGAAATCTAAAGAATGGTGTAGGGTAAATTTCAGAAAAAGCATTTACACAATATATAAAATATTTGTATTTGCATTTCTATGCGACATCCATAGTAATACAATATTTATTATTGTTATTGTCTGCATAATACACCTAATTTTATGTTTAGTACTTTTGTAATATTAACAATATTCAATTACGACAGCATTTTCTATTTTATCCGGAGACTTTTCCCAGAAAGTTTATGTCATTTGTACTTCCAAGTTTACATACGCACACTGAGAAAAAAGAATACTTGAATTAAAGAAATATAGCAGTACTGAATACGCCGAATAAACATTTTTTTTGCTGAAACAAAAATGTTCTTTTCTTTAAAAATTATGTTTTGCAAATGAAAAAATAATGTTTGTCACAAGAAAAATGTTTTTCGATCCAAAAAATATTGATTGGACGTATTCAGTACTACATTTCATTAAATAAATACTAGAATGAAATATTTTTTAGGTACTAAGCGGTACTTCTTTTTCGAATAAAAGTGTGCATCAGATTGCAGAGGGAAGATCTGCTTAATATTATAATTTTTGCATTAAATTAAATTTTCGAATGGTAACCTCAAGTAACCTGAAGATTAAAAAATTTCATATTATGCAAAAATTATTTAAGTAAACTGTTTTTCCCGCCTTATACACACTTCTAGTAAAAAAAAGAGTACCACTTGGTATTTACAAAATATGTATTGCTAGTATTTATGGACTAACATAAGGCAATTGAATTTTGAAGTTAGCTTGTGCCCAAAAGCCTTATAAAAGATTTTTTTTTTTAAATCAACGTATAAAAATTATTTAGAAAGCTTTTAGAAATATTTGACAAATCAACCTTTCCAATTTATTGTTTAGATATTACTTTTGAATCGTAAAACATGCTTCCTATTTTAAACTCTGCGTTAGCCATCACACACTCAATTTTATTGGTAAGTTACGAAAAAGATTAAAACTTTCTTACCATCAATAAGGAGGATATTATAATATATATTATTAAAAAAATATTATCATATATCATTATCATTTATTATTATTTTATTATATTATATATTCCTCTAAGCCACAAAGACAGCCTACCTGCAGATTGCTGTGGGTATTGTAGATAGACCCGGTGATTGCCGCTCAGTGTACACAATAGCCAAAGTCCCTACCCTGTGTTGCTGTTTCAGGCGCAAAAAAAAAAAGAGCAACAAGAACATTTTTTTGAAAAAGCTCTCTATCCAAACCGGCATAATTGTATTTAGATTATGTTGTAAAACTATTACATTAAACACTTCACCTTAAGTATGACCGACGTTCATTCAAGAAGAATTACGTAATTCTCTAAAAGTAAGCATGACTTTCTAAGAACTGGAAAAATGTCTTATGATCTGTCGGATCGTCAGAAATTTCTCTTGATTTCGAAGTAACAACTCTGAGTTAGGAATTAATTTTTACTCAGTGAATAGCCCCTTGGCTTGGGCAGTACCATGTAGGGAATTTTATTTATGTGTATCGCGCAGGGCACCTTTTTCAAAAGCACTTTTGAACTTAACAGGTTTTAAAACAGCAATGCTAATTTTTTCATATTGTATTAAAAATCATAGTTTTGTGTTGTAATTTATTATTTTATTTGTGGAAAGGTATAAGCGCTTAACTGACATTTTTATAAAAACATAGGGTAAAGCTGCATAAAAGGTCGATCATCTTCGATTTTGTTAAAACTCACATCTTTTATGTATTTTTTGATGCTGAACACGAATCTGCCCGAAAAAAGTGTCGCTCCCTTACCGTTTTCGAGATTTGAAGATTTTTACCATCGAAAATTTAGATTTTTTTCTATGCTTTTGAAATACACTGATATTGCGTATTTTCCACGCTAAACATAAAGTACCCTTCGCCTCCCCCATGCATTACCCTGTTAACCATACTACCCCCCCCCCCCATATTACAAACGTTGGAAAAGGGACCGAGGTGCTTTCGTATTCGAAATGATCCCAACTCTGGGCATTTACAACTCGTAGGCACCCCAGACCCATTTTATTCGCGTTATTAATAAAAATAATACATAAAGTAAGTTTTAAAGAAATAAAAAAATCGACATTTTCGATAGAAAAATCTCGGTATCTCGAAAACGGTAAGAGACCGACACTTTTTTCGACAGATTCGTGTTCAGCATTAAAAAATACATAAAATATATGAGTTTTAACAAAATCGAAGGTGATCGACCTTTTATGCAGTTTTACCTTTAGATAATAACTTACTAACATTTATTTATTTACATTCCTGTTAATGAGAGACTAGCATAATCGCATAAAATGTTGAAAGATAAATCAAAGTTATGAACTTATCACTTTTAAAAAGTTCTGAACGATCTATGTTAGTTTACATATTTGCAAAGTCAAAATTTTATTTGAGGGTTAACGCGATGTCATTATGACATTAAAACAATCTGAAGTTAATCAAACCACGTGTAATAAATCGATTTTACTGGCATAATAACTTAACCAACAAGCAAATAAGCGAATGTGCTGAGAAAATAATTAATTTTACCATGTTCTTTCTTTTTTTTTCAAATTTGGGCAGTATATCTAAAAAGTGCGTTATTATTATTTATTATTTCCCCTATTTGACAGAATTGAAAGTATATGGAATCTCATTTTTATCGTAATCATGATAAATGCAGATAAGCGCTTTTGCCTATCCATCATGGATTTCATTGAATAATTATATTTCTTCTTCTTTATTATAAAGTTTCCATTAGGTTTACATAACTTCCGTCTTTTCTTCCACTACACACCTTCATTTTTCCGGAAACTGTACGTGCAACTAAAAACAAAAAAACTGAAGTACAAGCCCTAAGTATGGAGTCCCTCTCAAGCTCGGGACCCGGTCGAATTTATTTAATGTCCATGAGGAAGCAAAGAGCTCATAAAATTATCATAAATAAATATACTCATATTTAGGCCTGGGCAATGCCGAAAATTTGTTCAAATCACATCAGATGTTGGCGTCCCCACTACCGATGCTGTGATCTGTGATTTGAGCAAATTTCCCCGACACTGCCTAGACCTGCTTATAGTGAATACATCCAAATAGTTCAGACGCCACCCCTATTTCCCTCAGATCGAAGGGATCCATTCATTAACTCTATTGATTCTTATGTAAGATGATCTGCAGAATCCAAAAAATCTTAGTCGCGTATCTGGGAAATGCGTATTGGGAAGAGAGGCATTAGAAAGAGAGACATTAGAACGAGAAAGGAGAGACAGTGCAGAACTAGGTAATATTAAAATTTGATCAACTTTAAATTCAGACCTACGCTACGATTCCTGAAAAACAAACATGAATAAGAACAATAAATTAAGCCTTCGTTAAAAAAATGTGTTGGCCCTAAAAAGGGCCAATTTTAAGATGGACAAATTTTTTATACTGAAAAGAACAAATTATCTCCAGTAGATCCTCTCGCCTTATTGAGGATATAAGTACTTGATGGCTTCCAGAAGACTCAAAAACAGTTCGTCGTTGGAGGTGTAGACATTTCTCCAAACATACTCCAGAAAATAATGTTCAGTCCTGCTAACTGACATTTTACCGAGGCGCCTGCGTTGATCCCTTTTGATTTTTTACCATTGAGACTCAATGTTTTGAGTGTGAACATCTCTATCGTTCGGATTTACAAAGCTTTTAGAGTGGTTCACTGTAGAGTGTGTATACCCCCAATCACTTACATGACTATATGATATGTGTTATGTGTCATGATATGAATATTAACGTAAATTGACTGTAAATTAAAATGAAATTTGTATTTTGTTTTTTATAAATTTTTCAGTTAACAAATAGAACATTTAGATGGAAAAGAATGTTTGAATTGTTGAAAAAATAAAGGCGGGAAAACACTTGTCACGAGTCAAGTTGGCATCACGTTGACCTTACTGGTGTATTTTCCTCCAATCACATGAAGAAGATTTGCCTTTTCTGTGTATGCACTTGTTGTCTAACGAAGGATTAATTTATTGTTCTGATTCATGTTTTTTGGTTTCTTATACTCTTCCCTGTTTTTCAGGAATCATAGCGTAGGTCCGAATTTAAAATTGATCAAATTTTAATATTACCTAGTTCTGCACTGTCTCTCCTTTCTCTTTCTAATACCTCTCTTTACCATACACACCTGCTATTGCAGAGCAATTCTTGTTGCTTGAGGATGACTGTACTGCCAACGCTCGACTCGAGCGGAACAATGCCCCCCCCCCCCCGACGACCTGGTCAGGGGGCTGGATGCGAACCATGGAGTAACTTCAAGCCTAATATTTGATTGAAAATACTATGGGAAATTAGGAATATCCAAAAATTTCTGTGGTTTGAAACAAAGTTATTGAGAAAATCGCTATCAGTGTCATTTGCATCGCGATTTTGTTTCTTCGATTTCATTCATGTCGATTGTGGCAGGTATTCGATTGCACGGAACTCGATTGAACCAAAGACCATTTGCAACAAAGCAATTGAATGTGACTATAATTTTTGTGAGATCTACAAAAATCATCATCATCATCACTGGCAGAGGTTGACGCTCATATTACATATTAATCAAAAGAGAAAATAAATGAACCTTATCGACGCGACAGAAATAGGGTTGGCGTCTGGACTAATCCTCATTCGCAGCGGTATCTTTATTCTCTGCGGAGTGTCAGAGATATTCAACTTGTTTTTTTTTTAATTATTCATAATAAGACTTAGTTTTGAAGAAATATTCTATGAAAAGAAATTTCAAAAACATTTTAAATTGAATTTTTGAAAAATAAATCAATTTTTTATTTTCTTTAAATTTTTGTATAGATAGCTTACAATGTCCTCTAAAAGCCCTGTACATATAAAATGGGATCTCCCTCAGTGTTCGGGAAATAATTAAAAACGTACGCCGAGACGATGCACATGATGTGAAAAACCAAGTAAACAATATACGAATATTATACTCGCATGCATGAACTTCAGAGTTCAGACTCTCGGGAATTTTTATATTTACAGGGCTTTTAGAGGACAATGTAAGATATCTATAGAAAAAACTAAAAAAAATAAAAAATGGCTTTTTCTTTCAAAAAACAGTTTTAAAATATGTTTTTGAAAAATCCGAAAAGTTTTTCAATTGGTTGTCAAAAAGTATTTCATCAAACCTGCGTTTTATTGTGAATAATTAAAAAACACATCTTAATAGCATTAAAATTACCAATTTCATGAAATTCTTCAGATGATTTGACATGGAATTGCTCATACACAATTCTTGCTGCTAGTATATTTCGACTGTCCCGAAGAATAAGTCACTAACAGATTTTTCCGAAAATAAAGCGTATTAAGTAAATGTTTCTCCTCTAGAATGTTGTAACGCGATCTTGTAATCTTAGACTGTTTTATCGACATGATTTACGCTATAGTGATGGAACTTGCGCTTAATGCTTAATAATTTGAAAGTTGGTAGTACAAAGGCTGCGAAGATTCTTGTCGAATCATTGATCCACATCGTCGGCATATTGACGAGGATAGATTTTAGGTTAGGGTAATTTTGAAGATAAAATTGATGAAATGATCATTTTGCTCTCCTATGTGTTGACATTTTGTGGTTAAAAAATTATTCTCTATAGTAATTTTTCCTATGAATTTAATGGAAATAAAACACAAAACGAAATCAAAATGTAACCAATTTTCAATTTTATTCTAAAAGATTTACAATTTTGAAAAATATGTGTATAGTGCATGCCATATAGTTAATACTGAAAAACAATGATGTTCTAACTTTTAAGTAAATTAAAATATTTGATACTGTTTCTTTAAAATATTTTTTTAAACAACGGAGTTTAAAGTCATGCGAATATATTTTGAGGATAATACATTTTTATGTTCAATACAAATTTCAAAGCCACAAAATGTAAATTTACTCATTTTATTGTATTTAAAAAAAATTATTGGTGCTATACAGAACGTGAAATAAGCAAAAACCTTCATTTTATGTCGGATAATTATTTCAAACATATAACTGTATTTCCATGAAATAAACGCAACGATTTAAAAGTTTATACATTTTTAAATATTCGAATAAAGTTTTAGGTTTACAAATTTTAAGCTACGAGAAAAAAAATTCTATTCAAACTGGCTGGAAAAGAAAATTTGAATGTTTTTTCCCCGATATTGTATTTATTTTGTGTTCGTTTAAATACATTGAATTCCTTGCAAAAAAGTATTGTTGAGATAAATTGTTCAACCCTTATATACTCTGATAATATATTTTAAATAGCCTTCACTTCATTCCTTCTTTCTTGAAGTATTTTTTTAATTTGCTTTGCATTTCCTGTTGAGAAATTCATTTATTAAACAAAAATTAGAATACTTTTATTTTGTTAATTTACTAATACCTGTATAAGTTGTATATTATACCCTTAATTAGTAGATTATCATGTACCTGAGAAACAAATATTTCACTGATTAAAATTGCAAGATACATACCGTCATTTTGCAGATAATCTTAATTTTTTTAGTTTGACTGGAATAACAAAATACATTTCTCAAGGTTATAAATAATGTACATAATTGTTAATATTGTCATTTTTTTCTTGTTTTCGTAACCCACAAAATACAAATTTTCAAAGCAGGTAGTTTTCTAATCTTCTTTAGTTTTTATCAGTCTATCTTGTTGTCAAACTTGTAGTTTGACAGCAGATTATTTTCATATCCGTAAAAATTATTACTCTGCATGGTTCGGTTGAAATTACTTCAACCCATAAAGCTGTGAACACCAACAGTGTTTTTCTTGATTTATTTGTTTATGGGATATCTTACAACTATCTTTCGATGAGAGACAAAATCTTTACCCAGGACGTTTTTGAAAAATTTAATTTTTAATTTTTGGTCAATCATTGTTCCCAGTTTTTCATGAAAACGAAACGAGATATTAAAATTTCAAAAGAGCAAAATTGTTCAGTGGAAAAATTTCTACAAAAACACACCCTTACTATTCTTTAAACTCACTTTCTTTATTTGAAAAACTTGATTTTTCTATTTTAAGAGATCAAAATGGCGGGTTTTACAGATTTATTCGACGTAAAAGATTAGAATATGCAAGATATGATTTAAATAATTGTAGGATAGTTTTTTCTTTCTAAAAATAGACAGAAATAAACATTAAAATTTTTAAGGTTAAAGAACTATCCTTGAATTATCAAATAATTTGTACTTCTTAAAATCGAAAAGTAAAGTTTTTTATAAGGAGTTCAAAAAATATTAATGCGGTCTGGACTTTTATTGCCATCTCGCTTCGTTTGTGACAAAAACGGGAAATTACCATTTTTATAAGTTCAAAATTGATTTTGTGAAAAACGGCATCAGTGAAGATTCTTGGAGATGCCACTTTTGGGCTGAAGTCGTTTCAATCGAACCGTATTTCGCTTATCACTCAATGAAGCTGTAATGCATTCTATTTGCTAAGATACAAATAAATTAAGAATCACGAAAGAGAGAGGCTCTTAAAAAAAAGTAAATTGTAGAAAAAGAACACTATATATTATTCATATAATGCATATCCTACGAGTACAAACAAAAATGTCCATTAAATTAAAATGGCTTTGGTATTTACTTACAAGTAGGCTTATTGAAGACTATTTTTATAAACTAAATCATAAACCTTGAAATGAATATAGTAGAACACCAATTTTATAAACAAAACATGTCAACTTGAGTTTTACAATAGAATATCTTCACAACTTTTATCAAGCTGAAAACTGAAATAATACCAACACTTTTATACATCAAAACATTTTGATGATGCTTAAATTTTATAAGATCCATTCTCATAGTATTAATCTCGTTAAACAATCAAATAATTCTATGACACGATTTAAAAAAAAAGCTTCTTAACACTTCTACTGCACATTTTTTGGAAAAGTGATCGGTCATTTAAATCATCGTATTTAAATAATACCTAAGTTGAAGCAAGAAAATAAAAATTAACGAACAGCTGGCACTTTTTGTCAAAACTGAAGGTTTTTCGAAAAAATTTTGCAATTTTTTTTTAAACACAAGCAGTTGAAGTTGTTTAACACAGAAAAATTAAGAGTACAGTCACATTATCTTAGGATACATCACAGAGACAAGATCTTAAACGTGAACCTTAAAAAAAAAAAAGTTTATAAATTCGAAAAACGATCTTAGCAATCCAACATACATCGCTGTTAGTCCTCTCCATACAAAAATAATAAGTTTAAAATTTTGAAAAACGATTTTAGCAATTCAAGATAGTCTCTCTCTCTCTCTCTTAGTCTTCTGCATTTGCGCCGTTTTCGATCCCCTCTTCGTCTTTATCATTCGGTACCAATGAATGATAGAAGGTATGATATTTGGACGGGATAGTTCCAGATCGACACAATGCTAACAAGTCGTTGACTTTTGCTGCAGGCACGGGGATGCAGAAATTGTATGCTTTCTGCAATTTTAAGGTTTTTAGATTAACTTTCTGTCCAGGCGTGTTCACGTACATCGAGCGTTGATTTTCCTCAAAATCGTATCTAAACTTTACCACTGAAGGATTTTTGGAGTTAACGGTGAGCTCACGAACTTCAGACCATGAAATCTTTTTTTCTTGATCATCCTTTAACCAATTTTGTCCCTTTATCGTAGCTTTAACATCAAGAACCTGTCCTTGCGTTAATTCTGTTACTACGTAAGGGTGCTTTCCAGTTCTAGCATTTCGAATTATATGGCACCATTCTTCCTGAGAATAAATGTCTTGTCGGCGACTATTGCGTTCAATCGTAGCATGAACTGAATCGCCTTCGTTTTGGGTGTGCCCCTTTTCCAGAAAGCGGTGAATAATTTTCACATCAAATTGGACTGCAGCGTACAAATAAGTTCCGAACATGAACCTGTTTCGATTTTGAGATCCACAGTTGTCAGAGTAAAATATAAATTCATGAATTCCCATTTTATTCATGTGCTCAATGAAAAGCAATAAGCAACTGCCCACCTCAGTAGATCCTTTTTTTGCAATCGTTTCGTTCCATACATAGCAAAATCCGTTATAGCGAGCGCAATCGAAGATTGTAAAATTGTAGACTGAAAGGGCTCTCTTATAGAAAAATGCCGAACTCTGGCCTTAAAGAACATTCAGGATTTTTTGCAAATCAAAACACGCCATACACATGTTTGCATTCGTTTTTTCTTCCAGTTTGTCATTTTCTTTATAAGATCGAGCGAGGGTTTTGTTTTTTACATGCTGTTCGAAACTTTCCCTCAGCCTTTCTTTTTCGATTTCTGTGGCATTATCCCAGGTGACGCAAAGGTCGCATTGATCTTTCTTATGTTTGTGAAAACCAATATTGAAATCTGTGTTGAAAATGTCACGATACTGACGTTCCGTTGCGAGTGGGATAGCATTTTCTTCTTCTGTTTTTTCCTTAAATTGCCACCATTCTACATAGAGATTGTACATTTTTGAAACAGATAGTCCATCTCGAAGATACTCGCGTTGGCTATTTTGTCTATTGTAGTGAGATGGAACTCGGTTAAACATACCAATATGTTCCCTCACAGCAGTCCTCATTTTAGCCGCTTTTTCTTGAACTACTTTGGAGCGTTTGGAATGCTTTCCCCTCTTATCAGGAGATATCAATCCTTCTGAGTTTAGCTTTTTAAGCGCTGTTCGAACCCATCCGTCATTAATACCTAGTGTTTCTAAAAACATATGTTTACAAACAAAAACAGACACGTCGTTTACTTTGAAGAAGTACTTTCGACTTTTCTGTCGCCTGCTGTTCCAGTGAGTTGTGGAACACTTAACATTCGTTACATTAATGTGTCTGATGATGAAATTCCACTTTCGTGTTTGGTCTCCCAAATTCCAGAAGTGATCAAAAACTTTTTGTCTTTCTTCCTGCGTTATGCGATTTTGACACTTCTGCTGACAATCAGGTGAGCAACCCAGGCCGATTTTTTTCTCACAGACAAGCTTCTTTGAGCGATTGACGTATGCGTGTCCTTTGTTTTTGGCAACTTTAGCTGTGTTGTCCAGCTACTTTTCCGGTTGCTTACGACGCTTTCGCGCAGGGGCTTCCTGCGGCGTTTTTCTTGAAACTTTTCTTTTCCGAGGTACAGTTCGTTCCTGTCGCCTCTCTGCAGAATGAGTGATGCTTCTGTAAGAGAAAATTTCGAGTTTTATTCAAAATGTATTATGAACACGGAAATTTACTGGCTACAATAAGCACATTTTACGAGCATTGCTGACCTTTCTGTGAAGTCGACATTAGACACAATATGCAATTCTTGTGCACCCTGTGGAATATTGAAAAATTCAGTTGGGAAAGTGAATTTATCATCGATATCTGGTGAAATTCGAGGCGAAATCAAAGGTTGAGCAAGTTCCTCATTATCTGTCTCGGTGTCCTCAATCTCGTTTAAGCCTTAAAAAAAGAAAAATATTTAGCAAATAAATCCGGCTTATAATGTTTGACATGAAGGGTCTTCGGGCAAACGGGTGTAAGTGCTAAATTTAAGAAATTGGTTTTATTGGCTTAAAGTAATTGTTTTGACCTAACTGATGTCCCTGTAAAAGTTTATGGTCCAGTTCCATTTAGAAGTGGGTCAAAATCCATGTTTGGTCATTTAAAACCAAAAAGTAATTACTTGTTGTAAATCTTTCTCAGTCAAAATCGGCGTTTTCTGGGACGTGCCGCTCCTTTCGCAACAGATTTCTCGGAGATGGTTTGCTTCTTTGAGGATGTTCCTTTTATGGTTCAATAGAGCTAAGTAATAACTCAAAAGTACTTTTTGGTTTAAAAACAAATTCAATGCGTTAAAGTTAGATACATTTGTGTGACTTATGTAAAATTCGCATTTTGGGACATACGCCCTTTTGCTTGACGGCCCTTCATATGCCTTTAGAAAATTTATGTAGATACCTTCTGCGTCAAACGTCAGCTTTCTTTTTCCTGGTTTCCGTACTGTGAGCTCCTTTGCAGCAACATCCCACACAGGAACTGAAAAATTATTTAACTTCTCTAAAACTTACAAGATTTTTAAACAGAAAAATATGTTTCAGATATATTGTTAAAAGATTCGGGATTATTATTTTCATACGACTTAGAATTACTATAATGAAAGAAAGAAATCGCTTGATCACTCAAGCATATTATTTTGAAAACTTTTAATCTAGACTCAAGAGGGGTAAGTCTGATTAAGTTAAAATTGGTAATGAACAAAAATTAATTACGAAATTTATTTGTTATAACATTAAGGTTGTTGTACCAGGGTTCTAACCTCAAAAACAAATCTTTTCACATTACTTTTAGGTTTAAATATTTTTTTATATAGTGATACTCCCTTTTTGTCAACGCTTGGCTACAGAGCAAAACAAAAAGTTGTAATTCTAAAACTGAATAAACTTGAACATTAAAACTTGAATTTACGCAAAAAGTATTGAAATAAATTTTTTTTTAGCTATGGAGCCACATTTTTATTTAAAATATGAGTATCGGTATGTTGCGAAAAAATATTAAAATCTAATTTTTGTTTCGTAAAATAAAAAAATGGAATTTTGGGATGAAAGTTCTAAAAAATGCGACTCTCACTAGACATTGCTTTAATTAATTATTTTAAAGTAAACTGATATCACAGAAAAAACTAAGAATAAAATTTGTTGCAGGAAATTTTTTAGAGCGATAAAGTTTTGTTCAGCCAACTTCGCGTCTTTCAAAATACATGTGTTTGTCATGGAAAAACAAAAGAAAGTTTAACCGATATTTGTGTAAAGTTTATCCTGTGAAGTTAATTTTTGTTGCAAAGAATCTTTCGTCGGAAATCGATGTAAAGTTCATCTTCTGTTTTTTCTGTGATGCTTTTAGAAAACTGAAATTCGTGACTGCATCATCTGGTATTTAAATTTGAATTTTTCATACATAAAGCACCTTTTCTTGCATTTTTTTAAGGAAGAAAGAAATATATTATATTTTTCGTAAATATCCGTTGCTTCGCTGAAAATATTACACTTTTACTATTTTCAATGATAAATTATGACAAGGCAATTAAAGATCAAAGGCAGAGTGAGTGCGAAAACTGTTGCTTGGTTTTTATTTTTTATTCTGATATATACGAAACTCTGCCAACAGTTCGAGGTTAGTTGGTAAATGGCATTTTTTAATAATTTAAAAATAATGCGATTAGAAATGGGTAATTTTTACGATATCACTGAAACCTTAATAGCATATTCAATTTTTTTTTAAATTCTCATTAATATTCTGCTGAACGATAAACAATTGAAAACAAACATTTTAATAATTAATTAATGTTCTATTAAAAGTTTTGAAAATACAATTTTGTAAAATGACTGAATCTGGATTCGTTGACACCCCCGTAAAAACCCTATTGAGGGGGTTCCAAATTTAATAATTTTTAAAAAGGGAAATTTGACATAGAAATATTGAATTGATGCGGATTTTTGCATTAGCAACCCTTAAATAAATATCATTAATAAAAGGATAAATTTTGATCTCGTCACACTTACCAGTACTGACCCTAGGTATAAAATTGCTATATATTATAATAGAAGTCTTTCCTTCAAGTTTGAAATGCTTAAAACTTATTTAAAGCCGAATAAACTACAATAAAAAAAAATTAATAATACGAATTTTCAGGTTAAAAATATAAATGTGTAAAGAACGCAGATAAGAACAAAATACTTACTGTATTGAGAGTCCTCGACGTTCATTTGTCTTCAAAATTTTATTTTTGGTCGAAATAATATGCACTTTATCCTTTCTTATTTATTACGAAATCTCGAAAGTCGTAAAAAGCTTAAAATCCATCAAAGCAATCAAAGCAGAGTTGGCACCTTAGTTACTCTTAGGTTAGAATAATAGAAACTCTATACAATTCACTGAACAGCGTAAAGAACAATCATAACAGATATTCTCGACACGTGATACACACTAATTCATTCAGGGAAATTAATCTTCACACGGCTTATTGGTTATCTTTGTAAATTATCTAATATTTTTTATATTATTACTCATATATTGGCCCTACTTCCCTTGGCGTAGGACCTCGTGTATGCATCACTAAATTCACCGGCACTCTAGCGCGACGCATGTCGATAAAACAGTCTAAGATTACAAGACCGTGCTACAACATTCTAGAGAAGAAACATTTACTTAATACGCTTTGTTTTCAGAAAACTTTGTTAGTGACTTATTCTTCGGGACAGTCGATTTGTGTTTATATAAAATATTTTTTGTCCGACCCCCCTTGAAAACGCGCCATTGCATGCACGTGAGGCAGGCGTAATGTGGCCGTTCGCACATGCGCACTCCGCCGCCGGGCCAACATGAAACTTTACGCCCACTACATAACACTTTACGCCCGCTAAATAACACTTTACGTCCGCTACATAAAACTTTACGCCCGCTAAACATAATTATCTTTATCTTTAAAAAAATTGTATCGCTGGACTTGTATCGTCTTCCTTCTGCAAAGTGCGCTATTTCTTTCCTTCACTTATAATCTAAAATTGTCAAGTACACCAAACATCCTCTATCTGCTTAACATGCTTGTTTTCAAGAAGGGTAGGACAAAAAGTATGGTGTGTATCAAGGGCGTACGGCTATTTTTCCTCGTGCAACTGCCGACCTCGCTTCGCTCGGGCGGCAAGTTCACACTCGTCAAAATAGCCTTCTTTACGCCCTTGATACACAATATACTATTATATATTGTGTAGCATCAATATTTTGCCTTACTTTGATTATACTTAATTTTTTTCGCCTTAAGAATGTAGAATAAAAACAACTTTAATATTAATTATTTTCTATTGTTGCTATTAAGGAGCTGCTAGGAATGAGCAGAGAAACGTTTCAAGATCTTCCAGCCTGGAAGCAGGTAAACTTGAAAAAATCAATAGGACTTTTTTGATAATAAGAGAAATGAATGCTAAGTGCGAATTTAAGTTCAGCGTTTATAACTATTTGCTAGATGTTCCACGAAGTTTGTAATGCAAATTTTTAACTTTTACATACTCGAATCGTGCTAAGACTCGCCTAAAGTTGCCTACTGACTGTGAAAGATTGATTAAACTAATCACTGGAAGAAAAGCTTTGGCTTAAAAATGTATAGTTGAATCAATCAAATTATATTTCTTTTAACCCATTTGATTAAATATGATAGTGCAAAACTAAGTTGTTAATTTACACTGTGAAGTAGAACTAGAATTATGAATATAATACCGAAATATTTCTTTCAGTGATAAAAGATTAGATGTATTGAATGTAAGATTTTAATACAATTTCAAAAAACCTCTATTTTTAATACTTGCAAAATACAGATCGAATAATGAATAAAAATGTACTTCGTTTATATTTGTATGCGCTTTCTACTTGTCGATAATAATATGCGCGTTTTAGAACTGCTTACCGCAAACCATATTTGTACAAGACTAACTATTATGACGATATATATTTTATGTATGTTTCGCGTTTTTAACGCATTCGCTATAGATTCGGATGAAAGTGCTGTGTGAAAGGATTTGTAGATTTTTTGCAGCGAATGTGAACAGTATTCAATACAGAAGCGTTTAAATTATTGTTTTTATTCTTTTCGTTATCGCAATTTGTGAGTCAATGTATTGGATCGTCCCTAATTTCGAAGACATTTCGATTTGATCTTGTTAAATAAATTATTTTTGTTTTTAAAATGAAATACATTTTTTATAAAAATAAATGCCCTTGAGGTGAGAACAATTTTTATTCTCCTGTTTCCACTTGCGAAGACAAATTTTTATGTTTTCATAAGATTTTACTGTTACTGTTCACTAGCCAAAACTTTTTTTTTCAGATGCCAACCCACACATTTTTTCCCTGGGCTCAAACGACATACAGCATTTTTTATTATGTATAATAACAGTTTATATGAATTCCATGCAATAAAAAAATACGAAACTGCCTTATTTTAAATACAGAATTCGCAATTAACAGTTACTTAAAAGAAACTTGTAAAAACTTTATGTAATTTAATGCCAACTTTTTCTCATCTTAAGATGTCACATGGGTGGGGGGGGGGGGGGCGAAAAATAACCAAATACTTGAAGCGGATTTAAAGGATTTAAGTGATAACTGAAGTCAAAAGAATCTGAAGTATTAACAATTAAAAATTCAGTTCAGAAGAATTCAATGCAACTTAGAAGAATTCGAGATTTCGAGTCAGCTTAACTGAGTTTTAAATGAGAATACTAACTACTTAAATAAGTTACTGATTTTTTGCTTTTCAATTAAACATTTTAAAGAAATCCAAATTCAGATGAATCATTTAAAATAGAGTTTAAAATGTCCTCAGGATTTAGGTGTTCATTATGGAAAAAGACCGAATTAATTCAAGTAGAGCAAATCAATGACCATATAATGTAATTTCGTATTGTTTTTTATTAATTGCAATGCAAATACGTCAGGAAAAAGTCAAAGTATTATGTTTAGGTAGTTTTAATGGAAGCAGTTATATTATATAATCTCTTCAACTTTAGTGGTTTTGCTAACGAACGTTTCTAGATTAAAAGCCAGAAATCAAAAGAAATAGGCACTTTGACGAAATTGCAAAGGCTCACTTTCTGTGCTTTCTTAATTATTGTGTGAAAATAATATATATCATGCTCTGATTACAAGCGAACAGTATGCGTCCTTTGCACAGATGACTTTGTCACAACTAATGAGATCAAAATGGAACTTTGAAGTCTAAAAACAATAAATACTCAGTTCATGAGGATTATCCCTACTCAATATAATTAAAAATGCACTATAATAATCCCTGAGTCTTCGAGAATTTCGGAGATTAACGAACAAGCGTCACTTGACACAACAGCAGCACGACACGCGCCACGCGAACTAAACTATGTTAGCGCAGTGATACCACTCAAAATATTTAATTGCAGAACATCAAAAAATTTCTCGAAATTTTGCTAAAACTTGAAAATAAATATCAGATGCTCAGTAAATTTGAAGAAATCACTACAGTTTTGCTATTTCTAAGCCAAATAAATTTATTCTGAAATTTAAACCTATTTGTCAATTAAAAACCATTCCAAAAATGCACTGTCAGTTGCAATTCGTCAAATTACTTCAATAGATCGCTCCATTGACTTGCCAAACAATTCACTGCAATAGAGCGTATGCTAGTTCTATTGCATGTCTGCAATTCACTGCAGTTGCAGATATTTAACTCAATTTACGGATGAATTTTTAAATTGCATTTTAACAATTAGACATTGAATACAATTTACCATGTTTGAAATAAATTGCGTTTCACCAAAATTGTCGATTGGCTGAAATTCTGAAATTAGAAGCACCTCTTTTTTGATAAATTTTAAACATTTTTTCTAACATTTTACGCTTTTCCATGATTTAGTTTTTTGTAATAATAAATTGTTATTGTTATAATAAAACAGTTAATATACCAATCAAACTGTTAAGCAAGCTTATTTGTTGTGAAATTAGGAGCTCTTTTTTTATAAATTTCAAACATTTTTGATACATTTTAAACATTTTTTAGAAACATTTTACACTATTCCATAATTTGCTTGTATTCATTATCATCAAATTTAAAATTACCTTCTTTTTCTATCACATCTTCTCTTGGAGGGTTAATAATTTTCCAAACAATTTGGTTATATTCTATAATTTGTATTTTTATAGAAACAGGCCACCTACATTTTTCCCCGGCACGAATCATAAGGTCTACTGTGATAATTTCTGGCAATACTTAATTAACAATTTCAGGGTACTGTGCTTTTTCTTTAAGTACAGTAATCAATGTACCAAACTCATACGGATTTGAGATAAAGTTCAGAATAGCTGAATTCTCCTATTTCAGTCAAACTCCGTATGCTTATGTATTTTGACGCGCTGATTACGAATATGATAGTGAAAATTGGCGAGAAGGCGATTTTCATGATGAAACCATGCAATACTATTATTTTAAACTAGTTATATCTGTGGCCAATCACAGGGGTGCCTTCCCGCCCCCCCCCCCATGAGACGTTGGAAAGGGATATGGGTTTGACCAACATCATGTCTGTGACTAGTCACAGGGGTGTTTTCCCGCCCCCGTGAGACTCACGTTAGAGACATTGGTCGCTCTCGTCATTTAGGGTCTCTCGTCAGTTAGAGTGTGTCGTCACATATGGTCTGTCGTCACTTCGAATGTGTCGCCACTTAGGGTCTGCCGTCACGGTTAAGAAAGAACCCTGTAAAAAGGAGAGCATTGAAGTAGATTATATGGCATTGAAAAAATCGTACACTTTAATGCCTATAAATACAAACAAATTCCGTTTTTGTCCGAATGCGCTTCATGGCATTAGACAGTTTTCGTTCGAATCATTTTATATCACACAAAAAAATTATAGCATTAAAGTGGCTTCCTTGTGATGCCGCTGATTTAATGCCATTAAATGCACTTGAATGACCGTATCAGTTTAATGCCATGCAATGCCTTCAGCGATCGAAGGCATAGAATCGAACTAATGCCGTTCAATGCTGTTGAATTACCAAATAAGTCGAATGCCATTTAATGCTTTTTCCGACCGGATGTATCGAATACAATCAATGCATTCGAATGCCGTTAAATCAACATTCGGACAAACACGGAATTTGTGTTGATTTGTAGGCATTAAAGTGTACAATTTTTTCAATGCCATATAATCCACTTTAATGCTCTCCTTTTTACAGGGAAATGACGCTTAAATATATCACTAATTTTCTCGGAAACTCTCACACGCGGAAAAAAATGCATTCAACGAAAAATTTTTATCACGATGAGATCTACATATTTTGTTTGGAACATTTTTCGAAATTTTACTTATTGGCAATTAACCATAAAAATCGTCTTTTCGCCAATTTTTACTATCATATTCGTATAAGCCCGTCAAAATACATAAGTATACGGTGTTTGAATGAAACCGGAGAATTCAGCTATTCTGAACTGCACCCCGGATTTGTACTAACGTTGTTAGAGTTCATTTCACAATTTAAAACTAGATTAGTGTTATAATTAGGTCCAGTGTTTGACTGCAAAAGTGTTTCCGACGTCTCGAAATCAGGAAATGTAAAAGTACTGATGTGAGTGTTAATTGAAAGTGCTTACATGCTGGGTTGTAAACGCAATCAGTATACGATAAATAATTTAAATACAAGGTATGTGGTATTTTTTTTGCGAAATAAGGTGATGAATTTGTTGATGAGTGTTCGGAATTGCTATTAGATTTCTCGTTTGGAAACATCCATGTTTTCAATATTATATTTATATACTGAAAACATCTTTACTTTTCCCCTTTCTCCAGCAGAAAATACTTGTATTACATCTTGAACTGACATAATGTCTTTGCGGTGGTTTACTGCTCTTTCACACATTCCTTTTACTGTCCTGTCAGTACCACCGGTACACAGTGAGTTTTTTTTACAAAATTTTGTTCAAAATTCTGCTGACTGCTCAATTTTTGACCGATTCTAATGAATTTTTTTTTAAATACTCGTAACGAATTATAATTTCATGTAGCACTGCTACTTTTTTCAGTTTTCTGCAAAAAAACTAACTTAAAAAAATATGAACTTGCCAAGGTAGCTGAACCACGAAATTTCGAAACTTTCAAAACCATGAAGTCGGTAATATCTTTACACACAAACCACAAACCTCAAACCCACGAACCTAAAACCCGTAAACCCACAAACATCAAACCCACAAAAATTATACCTCAAACCCACAAGCCTCAAACCCGTAACCCCACAAACCCAAAAACCTCAAATCCACAAACTTAAAACCGCCAAGTCCATAAATCCATAAACCCCAAACCCACAAACCTCAAACGCACACACCTCAAATCCACAAACATAAAAACTCCAAGTCCATAAACCTACAAACCTCAAACTCACAAATCCATAAACCTGAAACCCCAAATCCTCAAATCTCAAACACATAAACGTTTTACGGCTTGAATCTTGTCTCGTTCCAATCATTTTCAATGCGCACAAATCAAAAGGCATTAAACTGACGTCATGGTAATACTGTTAAGTGAATTGGCGTTAATGCTATTTAATGCGGTTCGCCGAACCACCCACTTGAATGCCATACAATGCCTTTCATGACACAAAGTATTGAATTGGTTTAATGCCATTTAATGCGGTTCGCCGAGCCACCCTCTTGAATGCCATACAATGTCTTTCATGGCAAAAAGTATTGAATCGGGTTAATGCCATTCAATGCTGTTTCGAGATATTTTCAGTTGAATGCCATACAATCCCTTCTGCGGCAGATTGCATTGACAAGGCTAATGCCATTTAAGAAGAATAGGAACCATATAGGAACTGAGGAACAGACACGAAAGTGATATAGTAGCCGCGAAGCATTCTCCATCGCAAAAATACCACATCCTCGTCTCTCTGAATAACGGCGGAAAGGCCAACATACGAGAGGGAGTAATATTAAATTTAGCAGGTAAGTTGAAAAGCTTTTCAATTTAAGCCCTTCTAGAAATAATCGATTGGACACGATTCATAACGATTAAGAGTGATCAAAAGTTGAATCGTTTTAAATTGTTGCTAATTGTGTCAATTGTTTCCAATCGGGTTGAATTGAGTAAATGCACTTGCCTGCAGTGCGCCCTCTGCAGTTTTCGTTTGTAACACACATGACGCGCACGTGTTTATAGGTTGGAAATTAAATTTTTAACAATTCGACAAAAATTTCAAGTACAAAAAATAGAATGTTTGTTCAGGCGGTATACCGAATGAAGAGTCGAAATTATGTGGGTTAACGGTACGTAAAAATCATGCCATCTAACGATGTGACAGTGATATAGTGTCTTTATCAAGTAGGCAGTAGTAGTTTGATTTAGCGAGTATATTATTGTAAAACGTTTATTTACTTCTTTTTAAATTCATATTGTTGACATTTTTCGTTTGAAAGCGTAAAAAACCGCTTGTAAATAATTATCGCAATACCAAAATGCTGTAGTGACAACTTAACCTCTGATTCAGAATAATGGATACCCAATTGAAAATGATTGGAATCATTAGAACGTAGGATGGCGCCAATATTTTGAAACTCGGACTAAATAAAGTGTAGGTAACTCATTCAATTCTTTTAATTTTTAGAAGAAAAACTTATCCAATCTTTTTAAATGTCTTGCAGCATAACAATTTTGAATTTGTAAATAAGTTTGATTTGAAATTCTAGCAAATTTCTAGTTTTAAATATTTAAAATACTCAATTTTGAATATTTCAAATAATTTGGTTTGCAATGCCGAATCTTAAAATCTTTGAATTTTAAAGGTTTCAAATTTTTTATTTTATAGTATTAGATTGTTCAGAAGGCTTTATGTAATTAACAATTTAAATAAATTAGCAATAATTGACAAAAATGGACTAGGAGATTTAACTATTCAAAAACTATTACAGATTAAACTATTTTTAAATTTAAACATTAAAAATTGTAGTATTTACAGGTGAAATGGTTCAAAATTGTATTAAATACATGCAGGAATCATCGCAACAACTTGTTTTGCTTCCCCAAGCACAGACATTTTCAAGGGTGGCGATTCGGCTGACGATTTCAAATTCCCGGACAAGTTTTTCAATTTTCCAGTCAACTAAAAGTAACATATTCATATTTGCCGCAAAACGCAAACATTTATTTTAATTCATGGCGTTCATTGTGAACATCCTTTAACACAACAAGCAGAACATTGCAAAATAAATGAATTTTTAAAAAATACTTAAATTTTCCACTAAAAATATCAATTTTTTACACACAC
>CAKNYM010047263.1:0-69313 GCA_932195095.1 Andricus curvator | reverse complement strand
CGAATATTTATGTAATTACAAATCTCCCTCTATGAGGAAGCAATAACCAGGGATACCAAGACTTTGAAATAATGCGTATTGTTTTTAATAAAAAGGTTGGTTTTGGTTATAATACTTCAGTACCATACCGCAAACTGACCAGTCAACGACAAGCTGTCAAAGGGTTAACACCTCAAAACATGCTGCTGCTAAGAAAAATATAGGTCTGAAGGACATAAGTCTCACAAAAAGAAGAAGAACCCTAGCGGACCGAATGAACGGAACGGATACGCTACAGCGTATCCTTATATTATCCACATCGTATCCTCTCCGTATCCTCTCCGTATCATGCAAGAAAAACTCATTAAAAAAGAAAAATGAAAATTAACTTGTTGAATTTCGGATTCTACGTGCAATTTCCCGTTAAAAGGTCACGGAGTAATTGCAATAGTTTTTTTGCAACGTTAAAAACTTTAAAAAAATATTATACCTGCCATTATTGTGAGCTGAAGGCGACTTCAAATGCATCGTCGTTCAGTAGCAACATACTACCTACGCGATTATAGATGCGCTTGAAGTCGCCTTCAGCCCACGTTTAGATAGGTATTATATTTTTTTTAAGTTTTTAACGTTGCAAGAAAAACTATTGCAATTACTCCGTTACCTTCTAACGCAATTTTTCACGTAGAATCCGAATTTCAACAAGTTAAATGTTCATCTTGCTTTTTCAATGAGTTTATCTTGCATGATACTGAGAGGATACGATGTGGATACTATAAGGATACGCTGTATAGCGTATCCGTTCCGTTGATTCGGTCCGCCAGGGAAGATAAAGAAATTTCAGTTTTTCTGTACTTGTATTTGCGTTTTTGTTTATAAACATTTAATTGTTTGTCATGGAAGAGGAAATTTTAAGAATTGAAAGCCCCCAGATAACAATCGTGATATGCATTGTGTGATTCTCATGTTGTGCGTGTGAGAGTGTCCATTTCGCCATCATGATATGATGGGCCCGTAGCTGCGAGCGTTATGACTCGCATTTCGCCATCACTTATGCCTTAACAAAATGCGAGGCACATGTGAAGGCATCATAAAAGCAAATAGTTGTCAAAAATCTTGAAAAAATAATATTAATAATATATTATTGACTTTTTAAACTTATGAAGGATAAATTTCTAACAAAAATGAAAATAAAGCTGTGTAATATTATAAATTTATATTTGAATCTTTAAATATCAATAGTATATGAAACTGAAATTTTATTATTAAAGTGAAACATCTTAGGGCGCGGTATAGCATTTTTGCACGAGGAATGAATCGATATGAATCGTCACGTCACGCTCCAGCAAGGTAGCAGGGTGAGCGCGCGTATTCATGGAATTCATGGAATTTACGGAATTCACATAATCCGCAGAATTTACGGAATTCATAGAATTAATGGAATTCAAGGAATTTACGGAATTCACGGGATTCATTGAATTCGTGGAATTTAAGGTATTCACGGAATTCCATGAATACTGTATTTGTTTAAAAAAAACTTGTTTAAACAATTAACGACCAACTGTTCGAAAATTTAAAGTAAAATAACTTAATTCTAGACCTCGCAGTGCGGCTAGATTATTTATTAAATACAGAAAATGTTAAGTATATTTAAATATATAAATTCTACTTACTTTTTTCTGAATAAAATTTAAAACAAATCAATTACTTTTCTTTCATGTCCTAATAAGAATAGCCATATAAATATAAATTTATAACATTACTAATGAAGAACCAAAACGTGTAAGCGATATGAGACGCACGTTATGATTGTCATAACGTGCGAGCGATATGCGCCTCATTTGATAACGCATATGTCTCATCAGGTGAGAGCACATTGTGCGGATTGATTCGCACATATGCGTGCGAATACGCCATCATTTTGCAATCATTTTGTTGTCTGGGCCCTGTCACCTTTAATGAGTCAATTGCTCACTCTGAGGTACATGCGCCTCAACCATATGCATCGTCAATCTTTAATAACACGGATGAAATTCGAATAGCTGTTCAAAATCAAGATCAGTGTAAAGTAAAAGTTCACTTCATATACATGGACGCTTAATAAAAACTGATGGAAATCCAGTGGCCAATACAGTTTCAGTTTCTAACGCTATTTGTCATTTATTTGAAGAAGCTACACGGAGAAAAAAACCACACTGTTATAGTAGGCTGAGCTCTTAATATTACAGCATGGAACTACATGTGCGAAATTGGTATGAATTTCTACCAATATTGGCATCAGGTTAGACATTTTTAGCATTAAATGTCCTATACCATAAAAGAATCAAGCGCATGCCGTTATTGCTGGAGTCACATGCCCTTAGAGCCGTTGTGCCTTGCGAAAATAGCTCGAACTTCGCCTTGCTACGGTTGTAAGAAAACTCATCCTATTAGAGTATGAGTACTCTTACAAAAGAGATATTAGGCCACGCCTACCGGCGCTTGCGCGTGACCTAATATCCCGTTTGTAAGAGTACTCATACTCTAATAGGATGAGTTTTCTTACAACCGTAGCAAGGCGAAGTTCGAGCTATTTTCGCAAGGGATAACGGCTTTAAAAGCATGAAGCTTTGTACTTTTTTAGGATAAAGGGATTCCTGCTTAAAATGAATGAATTTTGTACCAAGATAGCAAGAATGAAACCTACGACAAAAGCATGACTAGTGCTCTTACTATTATAGGCATATTTTTTTCTCCGTGACACTGTAAAAAAAATTTCTGGTAATTTTACCACTTTCAGAGTAGGTCCGATTATTACCTACTCCCAAAGTAACGTTTTCACTGACATTAACGAATATCCACTTTTAATGTGGAATTCAACTTTTAAGTTATGTAAGTTTCCAGACAGATTCTGTAAAATTACAATGCATTATGAATTTGTAGGTGATGGTATTCTAACCAAAAATATTCGATTTTTTATTCAACATGGCAAGTTTAGCATCTACATGAGAAATGTGAGTAATTATTTCATATTAAAAGAAAGGGAAAAATTCCCCTCTTCAAACGATTATTATTTATTGAACTTAATATATCCTTGTATTGTATATTTATACTATATTTTTTATCAATATTGTAAATAAAATTTTCCATAATTTATACCGTTCTGAAACACTCTTTTACAAATAATTTTAATTTTACAATTTTTTTTATTATTCTCCGCAACTTTGAAACTTTAAAATTACTTGTACTTATACTACGTTAAGAGCTGTGCAAGTACGCCTCGTTATCAATTATCAAATTTCAAGACGTGAGATTACGTTGGAAAAAGGAATTTTTAATAGTTTCTGTACTTTTACCAGCGTCAAAGAAATCAACACTCTGAAAGTAGGTCCATTTATTACCTACGCTGAAAGTCACAGATTCACAAGCAGAAACTCTACTTCTACAACGCCTTGCTATAGTGTCAGTCTAAAAGTGGTAAAGTTACAAGATTGGTTGGAACTTCTAACATGCAAGTGGTATTCATCCCATAATCAGAGTAGTAAAATTGCACCAATTTTTTGTTGGTAATTTTACCATTCTAAGTGGTAGAATTTTTTTATTTTTTACAGTGTAGATATGAAATTAATGCAATAGAGATTGATAGGAATAAACATGTGGGTCTCACCAGTCTTATGAAAAATTATATATCTTTGAATTCGGGTCAATTGCGCTACATGGATACTTCAGTTTGGCTTGAAGTAAACGCAAGTGAAACTTAATTAACGAATAATGTTCTTGGTTATTTTGATGCTTCCATACCTCTCAGCATGATATTTGGTTTTGCGGAAGATTATCAAAAAATTATTGTGAATTCTAAGCGTTAACTTATTTTACAAGATCCAAAAATGCTGTCTTACAAATAGCTCCCAATGAGCAGTATTAAATCGAAATCAATAAAATCAAATGGTTGTTGCCAAGCATTAGACTGTCGGATTCAAAAAAATTTCAAGTTTTAAAATATATTGAAAAAGATCCTTCTGTTCCAATAAGTTTTCGATCTTGGGATTTATATGAATATCCGGTACTTCCAACTACGTCAAACCATATTTGGTCTGTAAAAACATCAACACAGTTAAAAAAACAGAGATTTAGTGTACTAGGTTTTCAAACAAATAGAAAAAACAATCCTAATAGAAACTCCAGCCTATTTGATCACTGCAAATAACTAATGTAAAACTATTTTTGAATAATCAGAGTTATCCTTATGGGAATCTGAATCTTAACATTAATAAAAATCAGTACGCTTTACTTTATGAAATGTATACGAACTTTCAAATTAATTATTATGATAACAAACCACAACCATTGTTATCGAGAGGAGAATTTATAGAATATGCGCCTCTAGTTGTTATCGATTGCTCTAAACAAAATGAATCTTTGAAATATGGGCCAGTTGACGCTCGTTTAGAATTTGAAACCAGCAAAAATTTTCCTGCCCAAACATCAGCATATTATCTAATTTTACATTATCGTGTAATCGAATATAAACCAATAAGCGGCGTGGTGAAAAAATTAATGTAAGGTTACTATTATAAAAATATTTTTTTTAAATTAAAATCTCAAAATAGCGTTAAGGATTATAATTCTTTTATCTATACTAAAAATTAGTACAATACTAGAAGTGTAAATTTATGGTTTTTTTTCAATAAATAAAAATAAATGCTAAAAACTGCTATCTTCTTAATTCTAACCTTTCCCTATAGAAATTGAGCTAGGTAATGGATGTGTGTTAAGGTCATATTATGCCCTCAACGTCCGTACGATCGAAGAATTTGTCGTAGGTCAGATAACGTAAACTAAGTCTTACGCATGATATCTCGAACCCATTCAATCAAAAAAATAGTATGAATGGCTATAAAGCAGAGAATTAAAAAAATTAACCAGAAAAAGAAAATTTTTTGAACATTAGTAACAATATTCTTGAAATGATTTTTTCAAAATGAAAAAGATTTCTTTAAATAATTTAATAAAATGAGAATTTCTTGTATACTTACTTTACTTCTCGTAGAAATATTTCTCACTGCAACAAGAAATTTCCTTTTTCTCAAAAACGAAGAATATATATATTTTTAATATTATAAATTAAAATTATAAATTAATGAATATGTAAACATGTTTTAAATTTACTTTTAATCTTGGAAAAAATGCTGAAAAAATAATCATTTTATATAAGTTAAAAATGTCAAAAATTACAAAAATTAAATCTCTTGAAAATCTGAAAATAATTTGAACTATAATTGAACTATCACTTAAATTTAGTCTAAAATAACTTATCTAGAAGGAAAAGGATGAAATCTAAAAAATATCAAATTTTTCTACATTTTTTTTCTATTCAAAATCAGAGCAAGGCATGAATTCACTCATTGCAGTACCGTATAAATTATTGATATCAAAATACATGATATATGGTTCATAAAGATTTTCATCAAATTCGGATCCCATGTATCTATTATTTGCTCTCGCGTATCGATTGGAACATTGAGATACTCCACCTCGAATACCTCTTTCAATAAAGTTCAGTAAAGTAATGTAAAGGATCTAAATTGCACGTATTAAAACAAGTCTGTCTAAATTTTTCAAAAATATCTGCCAGCAGTAAAATGTCTGTTAGTTGTTAAGGGCAACTATGGCTCTCCAGCCGTCATACCCCCACTCCTCGGTGTTTGCTCAGACGTCTGGCGCCTACACCCCACTCCTCGCCTGTCTGGGTCTTATCTCGCTAGGCGCATGCGTTTGTTTAAAGTCTAACCATAGAAGACAAGGAGGTGTGAAAGAATGAATTTCTAGGAATTGTATGTTAATATAAGGATACATTTTTAAAGATCTGTATGACGCAATATCCAAAAGTTGCAGTTATGGCTTCGCAGTTCTAAGCTAATGCTGGAAAGAATAATTAAGTAATATGATTTTACTTTCATAACTTTAATTAAGAATTAAAAAGCGAAAGAATATATCACTGAGAAATAGGAAATAATTAATTAAGGTTCAAACACAATCTTGAAAATTAGAAAGATATATCGTATTTTAATACGGTATGGGCTGTAAATTAAGGGAACACATACACAAACATATGAAGTATAAAATTGTCTTTATTGAAAAACAGTTAAAATTTTAAATAAATTTGAAACATGTTAAATATGGATATCTACATAACACATAGGTCATTAAGTCCCGGGACTGAGACACATATGGCGCCGTCAATGCCATGCCACTTTGCTTTTCGGTAGTACCAACCTTCAAAAGAAACGTGTAAAAATTTCATGAGATTCGGTTCAGTCGTTGTCGAGATATTGAAGGTTAATTGACGCTACATTTGTTCTTGTTTAAACAATGGATACAAACGAGTTGTGTGTGTTAATCACTGTTTTTTAATGGGGAAAAATACCGTTCAAGCTCAGCAATGGCTTGAAAAGTGTTACCGAGAAAAGTGCCCATCGAAAACAACCATTTTCCGATGGTATGCAGATTTTAAATGCGGTCGAACAAACACCGAAGACGCGGAGCGCCCAGGTCGTCCAATTGAGGTGGCAACGCAAACGCGGCACCCACTTGGAAAAAAATTTTGTCATACGCAATTTTCATGCACAATTTTGAACATGGTGCCTTTTGACATCTCTAGGATGTCAGCTATCTCTTGCAACTTCACTTTACGATCGGGAAAAATAATTTTCCTAATTTTTTGGATGTTTTCGGGCGTTGCCACCTCAATTGGACGACCTGGGCGCTCCGCGTCTTTGGTGGTTGTTCGACCGCGTTTAAAATCTGCACACCGTCGGCAAATGGTTGTTTTCGATGGGCACTTTTCCCGGTAACACTTTTCAAGCCATTTCTGAGCTTGAACGGTATTTTTCCCCATTAAAAAACAGTGTTTGATTAACACACCAAACTCGTTTTTATCCATTGTTTAAATAAAAAAAACTGTAGCGTCACTTAACTTTCAATATCTCGACAACGACTGAACCGAATATTATCAAATTTTTACACGTATCTTTTGAAGGTTGGTACTACCGAAAAACAAAGAGGTATGGCATTGGCGGCGCCATATGTGTGTCAGTCCCGGGACTTAATGACCCATGTGTTATATACATTTCTATTAATATTTAAATTACATTAGGATAAAGGGAAGCATAGGAAGGAGGTGGTGGGGAAAGGGAATCATATGAAGGAGGAGGTGGCACTTAGAGTGATACGGACGTTGGCGGAAGGCAACGAGCGGGTAGTTCCTCGGTGCGTGAAGAGTGAGCTCTAGGTTCGGGAATTGTTGCGGCACGAGTTGCAAGACGAGTTACTTGACGGGAAAATAGTCTTCTGGGTAATGTAAAACGGAATAGTGTTTTGTGGAAACTGGGACGTAAGGGTATGTGAGGTAATTGTTGTTGTTGTGGTGTAGCTCGATGGTCGTCTCGATTGTACGGATGTGTCCGCACAAGACCACGTTGTTGAGTCCGCTCTACTTGACGACTAGAGAGCACGGGCGGGCAAGAATATAGTGCTACGTTTTTTTCTTTTTCCTCCACCTCTGCCTCGTAATCTGTCGTGTCGTCATCATCATCATCATCATCATCATCCAAGGACCTCCGCAGTTGTCTGGGTGGAAGGGGAGGTGTTACCCCTACTTGGCGCGTCCCCAAGTGGCGGATAGGGGAATGCTCGCTGGAAACAGAGGGTAGGGCTGAAATAAAATAGGCTCCGCGGACCAAACACACGATTGGTGACGGTCGCAGCCCACTGGGAGTGCTCCGAACCATTTTCGGTCTTTCCGCCGTCATGGTGTAGGGGCTGCTGTGAGCTTGCTCTGCCGAGGTGTAAGCTGCGACCGGGCATCTGGAGCCAGCCCCTTCGGACCTTCATCGGGGAGTGCGTGGTGGCTGCAGGGATCGGAACCTGCAGTGCTCTGGGCGAGTCCGGTCCGTCCGTGTATTTCGGGACCGGTTAAACGAAGGCTGGGCCCCAGAGTACTGGGATAGGACTTAGGTCCGAGGGTATATCCGTTCCCAGCTATTTCGGTTCGCCCCTCCACGCACGATGCGCTGGTGATTACCTTATTATGGCTTGTAAAGACGGAAATCGGAGAGGGAGTAAGGAGACGCACGTTGAAGAGAAGCTGGACTTCAGCAACTTCTTCGACGTGGTAGAACGTGGCGAGCTTAAGCCTGATGCTGCCGAGATGAAGAGGTGCTTCGGAGACTCACAGGATCAGCTGAGAATGGAGCACAGGAAGGTACGGCTGTGCCTTAAAAAAATAATGGAGATTTGCGAATCAAGGAAGGACACGGATCCGAAACTGATGAAAGAAGTGGAGGAAGCCCAAATTGCCATGAACTCAGCGGGATATACGGTGAGAGCCCTAAATCGACGATTTGGATATTATACGGATAGCATAAATAGGGTGCTTAGAGAGAGGATAGGTAAGGAACTCAGAGAGAAGTCTCTCCTGCGCTCCACCTTCAAGGAGGAAAATGCTTCCGTTAGCACGCAGACGGAGCCGTAGAAACCGCCGGAGGAAGCGACGGACACGCGCAAGCGGGAGAGGGAAACGACCTCAGCCCGCTTAGCGGATCTGGAGCCGAGAAGCCAGCCCTGAGAAAGACCAGGACCCAGAAAGGTGTCGCCTGGTCTAAAGTTGGCAGGAGGAGGAGTAAGAAGGAGAGGACGAAGGAAAAGAAGAAGCCTGAGAAGGAGGTGGTGCCTCAAAGGGACATTGTGCCCGATAAGGGATAAGGAGCTCCCAAGAAGAAGAGGAGCATCCCTCGGGAGGCCGTGACCATCACGCCAGCCCCGGGGATGTAATATGCGGATGTCCTGAGGGATATCCAGAAGAAAGTTAAGCCTGAGGACCATGGCGTGAATGTCAGGTCAATCAGGCAGACGAGGACGGGCGACGTCCTCATCGAGGTGGGTGCCAAGGCGGAGGAGCGGCAGCACTTCGGTGATGCCATTTCGGAGGCCCTCGGACAAGACGGGTGTGTCCGACACCTCGTTCCAAGGGCGCAGATCGTGATCTACGACTTATTCGAGACTACGGAGGCTGCTGATGTGGAGGCAGCGGTGAGGACGGCCCTGGGAGAGCAGCTCGGCTCTCCACCTAGGGTAAGCCTAACCAAAACGAGCAACAGAGGCTGCATCCTAGCTTTCGTCGAGCTGGATGCGGCCGCTGCTGCCAAAATGGAGAAGATTGCCCGACTGAAGGTGGGTTGGGTGAACTGCCGTGTCAAAGCACATAGCGCCGAAACCCGGTGCTACGGGTGCCACTCTCTGGGGCACGTCGGCCAAAAGTGCGCTGCAGATGATCGCAAAAAATGCTGCAGGAGATGCCTCAAAGAGGGCCATAAGGCGGCCAGGTGCCAGAATCTGGTAACACCCCGTCCGCCGGCTACTGCCAGAAAGTAGAAGATTCAGAAGAAGAAGAAGTTCAAGTTTTCCCGGTTTGGGACAAGAGGTCAAAGAAAAAAAAGAAAACCAGAAGAAGTCCTAGCAGGCAAAGAAACGGCACCCCCTGAAGTAATGCGAAAGCGGTTCCGGGGGGATTTCTGCCAAGGAGAAAGGGTGGTGGATTTTATTGGGTCCCTTGGTGGCATTATTATAATGAAAAAGTTGATTTTGTATAATGTATAGTTATACATATATATATAATTTGAAAAAAAAGTTAAACAACCACCGCAGGGTCCCACTAAGAGCAACTGCCATCCGACAAAATGTCAATAGCCCCCAGTAGCACCGCGGTATATCATATATATATATATATATATATATATATATATATATATATATATGTATATATATATAGTTACACCCGAGGTATAATTGAATATTATATATGTCAGAGTCATTGTAGTGATGCGACTAAGATCCCCACACTACCGAGAAGTGCGGGCCCTTCACGGTGTGTTCTTGAACATTTTCCACCAGCCCTCGTAAAAAAAAAATCATCATCATCATTTGTAGGCTGCTCATTACCCAGCAGTTGAAGACTGCTTGCAGCATCCAGCTCATCCATGCTGGGTGAGTATCCAGTGACTGGAGCACTGCTACTGTTTTTCCAATGATCTGTGAAACAAAAAAAAAAGATTAAAATTGATGTCATTTATCAATAAATGAATTAATTCATACCTTCTCTAACGCTAGGCATGTGAGACAGAGCGATGTTTTGGATGGTAAATGCCAAATATATTAAAATAAATAAATAAATATCTACAAATACTATTTTACTTATATTTGCACGGATTTATATCCGTAGGGTAGAGAATCATAATCCTCTATCCTACGTCTTTTCATGTTTGATACCCGGCAGGTTTTTTTTCATTACGTGTTATGACCTGATGAAATCGAGTGGTTCGAATACTGCGAGAGTTAATTTGAATAGGCTCACTTTCGAAGACTACAAGATCACGAACAGAGTTGAAATTGATTAGCTGGGAATTATCAAAGTTTAGGGTAATACCTTTAGCTTTGCATACAGCAGACTCGGTACCATCTGCTGCACGAGCTATGTATGCATACAATTTTGGCCCCGCTGAAAAGAAGGAACGTATGTAACTTCCTTTCCCATAATCTTTTTCTAACTCGTCGGTCATGTCACCCAAGATTGAACCTACTGGTAGAGTATACTCATCAGGGGTACCGCGAGTGACATATATGCATGAATCTGTATCATAATATAAAACACGACGATCTAACTGTTCTAAATATTCGTACAGTTTTAACCATGCCTGAGAAGTGGTGTACGCTGCAATGACAACGTTTGTATTAGGTGCTGAGTTAGCGGCTTCTTCCCTGTACACCCAACAAACGTACATCATGCTTTCATTTGCAGGCACGGTATCTTTGACCTCGATTTCTGGGTTAGTGAGGAGACGTAATATTTTTTCTCGCGTGCGTACAATTTCGGTTTGCGGTAAATTATTACGTTGTCCAAACTTACCCCAGAAGGAATTGAGACACAGTTTCGCGACGAAGTGCAACCTATTACGGGTGTAATGCCGAGGAGGGAAGTTAGGAAATTGGAAAGCCGAGAAGAAGGTGAAACACATTGAAAGACCTTTCATAAAAAAAAGTAAAAACTCTTTATTGCCACTTAAAGCTGCGATGAAGATGGCCAGGTCGTGGCGAGGCACTGGCGATCGGGTCACCCTCGTAAGAGCGTAGAGGCGTAGAGTGATAAGAGGTGCGAAGTTCCGTTGATGCGGAGATGGTCCGGCGAAGGACCGTTGACAGGTCAAGTGCTTCCTTCGGGATCGACTCCAGGGCGGGAAAGCGAGAGCACACACTAGTACTAGCTGGAAACGGTTAACGACCGAACGAACGAGCAGAGACTGAGCAACTGCTGTGCCGTTGCTCGGGACTTCGGGTCCCCTCGGGGGATTCCGTTCCGTCTCGTGTGTGGCCCGGCAAACCTTTCGTGCAGGGTCGTCCAAGTCTGAAATAGTCTAAAAAAAGGCATTTAAACAAAACTTTGCAAATCTGCTGTTTTCCTCTCGAGGTTTGCTTTAATAATTTCAAATCTAGTCAATTATCATGTTTTGGTTTCATTAGTATGAGTAAATTTCTCTGTTGGAGTCTGGGGTTGTAAAGTTTTTCTCGATTTAAATTGTTTTTCGTTGTCAAAAAAGTTACATGGTATGTAAACAAATTTGAGTATCAACCTTCGCGAAACTGATATTGTAGTTCATTACAATTGTTCCTAGTTTTGTGCTTTAGATTTCTCTTCTCTCGTTGTTTTTTCGCTTCTGATCCTCCTCCATGATTATCTTCTTTCTGAAATAAATATGAAAAGAAAAACGAAAAATCCGTCCGTGTAGTCGATTGTCGTGGAGATTTCTTGTTTTTAGAGTCGAGTGTCCTTTGAGACTGTTTTTTGTTTGTCTTTGGAGTCGATTGTCCTTTGAGTCTGTTTTTATTTCAGTTCAATTGTTGTTATTTTATTTAGTTATTAATTATTACAATTGTAAATCCCATTAAAACTATGTAATTTAGTTTATTAACAAAAAGTCGGAGTCAATTTGTTTTCTGTTATAGAATTTTCAATTCTGCGTTCCACTGTTTGTACTGCCTTTCTAAGGTTTATATTTCTTTTTGTATTTCTTATTATATTATCGTCTTTTTCTTTCTTCTCAAAGAAGACTGTTACTTCTGTCTTGTATTAGGAGTAAAAATGCTGTTATCTTTCAAATTGTTTGTTAGAGTCGTTTTGCAGTAGTTGTGTTCAGAGTGTTGTTTATAGTTTTTTGAGTTCATTTGTGTCGTTCATGCTATTGATCCAATGCCATTTTTGCTTTTGTTCAAATCTCAATATTCTGACTTAAACTCATTAATATTTTCCACGTCAATGTGCCATTATCTGTATTTACATTTTCTAATTTAAAATCATTTATATTCCATTCTCCAATGCTTTTTCCCTTTAGGTTTTTTAATTCGTAAATCGTTGGGGAAATTTTCTTTTTGATTATAAAAGGATCTTCGTATTTATCGTAGAGCTTACCTGCATTTTTGTCTGCCTTATTTGATAGTTTTGTTACTACCTTTAGTACCCTGTCGCCTATTTTATATTCTAAGGGTCTTCTTCTTAAGTTATAATTACTAGCCTGTCTTTCGTTCGCCTTATCTAAATTTTTCTGGACTTCCTCTTTTATGATTTGTAATTTTCTTAGTCTATCTATCCATGTGTCCACGCTTTGGAACTCGATTTCGCTATCGTTTTCTATATTTTTTCTGAGCGTCTGAATTCGTTCTAATTCGCGACCTAAATTTAAAAACGCTGGGGTGAATTGTGTTGACGAATTGGTGCTAGTATCAATTGCAAATTGCAGATCGTCTATGTGTTCGTCCCATGTGGAGTGATCGTTTTCTATATAGGTTTTAATTATTTGTTTAATTGTCCTTTTATATCGTTCTTTCGGGTTAGCTTGTGGGTAATATTTTGGCGTTTTCGTGTGTCTAATACCGAATTTTTCCGTTAATTCCCTTAAAGTTTTGTTGAAAAATTCTGTGCCATTATCGGTGTGGAGAATCCGCGGTGTTCCCCAGCGCGAAATGACACGTTTATGGATTTGTGACTCTATTGTTGTTCCGTTCGATTTTTTAATCGGGATTATTTCGACCCATTTTGTGAAAAGATCCACAAAAACTAATAAATTTTGGTTCTTTCTCTTTTTTGAAATCGGTAATGGGCCCATGATATCTGCAGCAATCATGGTCCATGGTTCTTTGACGATTCTTTTTCCCATTTGCTTTAATTTTGGTTGGTTACTCGGTTTGGTTCTCTGACAAACTTTACAATTTTTGACGTATTTGATTATTTCCGAATACATCCCTGGCCAGAAGTAGTACTCTGAAATTCTCGCGTGCGTTTTTTCGGAACCTAAATGTCCTGCTTGTATGTCATCGTGATTTTCTTTTAAAACCTGTATTCGTAATTTTTTCGATACGACGAGTTTCCATGGGTGAGAGTCTGGTAAAAGAGTAGATTTTAGTGGGTCAGTTCTGTGAAAATAGAGTTGCAAATCTCTGATTCACCATTTTTCGTGTTGTTCCGGTCTTTTTTTTAACTTTTCTCATTTTTGTTGAGTACCAGTCGTCTATTTTATCATCAATATCCGCTTTCGGGTTTTCGATACTACACGCTAATGCGAACGCGATTACTTTTGGCGATTCTCCCGATCTCGACAGAGCATCAGGGACAAAATTTGAACTACCTTTACGATATATGACTTCGTAGTCATATTCGAGAAGTTCTAGTGCCCATCTGGCTAATCGGCCAGTGGGATTTTTTAGGTTATGGAGCCACTTTAACGCTAAGTGGTCCGTGATGACTTTAAAGATGTACCCTTCTAAATATGGCCTAAATTTTCGTATGGCCCAAACTACCGCTAGGCATTCTTTTGCTGATGACGAGTACCGAGATTCTGCGCCGTTTAGATTTCTACTCGCGTATGCTATCAAGTAATGTATGCCATCAATTGTTTGTGTAAGTACGGCTCCTAGCCCTGTATTGCTCTCATCGGTTTCGAGTTGGAAGGGTTGTGTGGAATCTGGGCAGATTAAAATTGGTGCTGAAGTTAAAAGATCCTTAATTTTTTGGAAAGCCTCATCTTGTTCTAATCCCCAATCCCATGGTTTATCTTTTTTAAGTAATCTGTTCATTGGTTCTATTGTTTCGGCAAAGTGTGGGATAAATTTTTATACCAACTTGCCATTCCTATTATGCGCTGTAATTGTTTAATGTTTTTATGTTTAGGGAATTCTAGGATTGGTTGGATTTTTTCATCGTCTATTTGAAGTCCTTTGTCGTTAACTTTAAAACCTAAGAATTTGATTTCCGAGCAGCCGAATTCACATTTGTCCGGGCTGATCGTTAAATTTGCATAATTGATTTTATGTAATACAATATTAAAATGTTTTAAATGGTCTTCAAAATTTTGAGTCACAATCACTATGTCGTCTAAATAACAAAAAACGTTTGGTTTCAAGTCTGGAGTAATAATTTTGTCCATAAGTCTCTGGAAAGTGGTTGGAGCGTTGGTTAAACCGAATGGCATCCTTTTAAATTGATACATGCCTTTTCCTGGGACTGTAAATGCTGTTATTGGTTTTGAGTTTTCTTCCAATGGTATTTGTAGATAAGCTAACATTAAATAAATTTTTGAAATGAATTTTGCTGATCTTAATGTGTCCAGTATTTCTGTCATGAGTGGGATTGGGTATAGGTCTTTTTTAGTAATATTATTAACCTTTCTAAAGTCTGAACAAAATCTGTAATCTTTTCCCGGTTTTTTATCATGACTATGGGGTTAGACCAATCTGAACTGGAGGTTTCTATTATTTCCTGTTCTAATAATTTATCAACTGTTTGATAAATTATTTCTTTGATTTTAGGGCTCACGTGGTAGTATCGCTGTTTTATAGGATCGTAGCCCTACACATAAATTTTATGTTTCGTTAAATGGGTTGTCCTATCTTCTTTTCCCTGGTGTATTTTTATTTCATTTTCTAAAAGTTTTTCTAGTTGGGATTGTTGGCTTTCGTTAAGCTCAACAATACCTTCGCAGTACTCTGGCGAACCATACTTTTGTTCGTTGATTTTTCCTAAACTATCCTTAATATTATTTAATCTTATTACTTTATTTTTGAAATTAACCCACTGATTTCTGTTATCAATTTCCGGTATCTCGTTTGCTTTTTGAGATTCCCTTTTTATTTTATTTTGATCAGTAACTTTTTTATTTTTCCAAATGTTACTGTCACTATGCTTATATTTTTCCTCGTATTTTTTATTGTAAAATATTTTTCCCAAATTATTTTTCTCATTATTCGTTTGACGTTCGGTTTGCCTGATGTAAATGAGTCTTCTATGCTCGAGTCGTCGCTAGGTACGGGGGTGGCGATGCTCTCTAGGGGTTGGAATTGGTTGCTCGTGGGGATGCATTAGGCTAGGGATATCATTCGTAGGATTTGTTACAGGGATTTGGGCGTTCTTGGGTTTTTGGGATTGGTTAGGATTGTTAGGTACTAAGGGAATTTCACTATTTAGTACTGTCCGGCTATTTTCGTTAAGCTCTCTAGTGCTTTTGAGGTTAATGCTACCTCCGAATTTCGGTTTACTATTTATTTTTCTATTTTCTTCTTCTTTAATCAATGGTTCATTCCTAATTTTTTCATTTTTACCTTCCGTATTCTCTTCCCTTGTAATGTCAGGTTTAGTTTCGGCTTTGTTTTCAATTATTGGGGTGGGGAGTGATTTTGGATAAGCTTCCACAGGATAGTAGGGGGGGGGATTCCCTGGTAACCACCAGGTTTCCGAGTGATAATTTAAGGTCATCCGTAGGGCTTTTAGCATGTCCGTGCCTAAAATACCTACGAAGTTTAATTTTGGGACTAATCTGAACATGACATATTTTACTTTTTTCCCGATCATAATTGGAATTACTGATTGTCCAATTATGTCGACTGTTTCTCCGTTCGCGACTATTAATTTCCGCGAGACGGGTTTAAAAATTGAAAATTTGGAATTCTGGATTTTTTCCAGCAATTCCTTTCCCACATAAGAGTGTGTGGCACCTGTATATACTATAATTCGAAATAAGGTACCTTCGAATTTTGTCATTAGATGAAAACGTGTTTCCGTTATTTCATCTTTATTCGAATTTAAGATTTCCGGCGTTTCGGTGCTAGGTTTTAGTATTTTTGGTCCTAGTACCCGCCCTTCCAGTTTCCCTGGTTATACGCGTAATAAGGACATTCTCTTTTAAAATGGCTCTTTTTTTGTCTGAGTTAGAACTTATCCTGTCTTGTGAGTCTTTGCTATCGTTATTACTTGATTTTTTATTTTTGTTACCGTAATTCGGTTTTTGGGAGTTTTGTTTACCGTTATTATTTTTTGAATTATTTTCCACTTTTTCTGTTGGGAATTCAATCATTGGATTGTTTTGGCTTAGATTTTGCCCTAATGACATTTGGTTAAACATCGGTAGGATTTGGTTATAAAAATTAAATTAAAATGATATCGTGGTCTATTGTTTGTGAACCTAGGTTGGAATCTGGGCCTGAAATTTTGTTGATATTGATTTTGAAAAGGTAGGAATGAAAATCCAAATGGTAAAAATGGAAGTCGATTTTTGTTTTGTTTTTTACCCTGGTAACTTTCGTTTTGATATCCGCTGTTGTTATCAGTTTGACTATTTTTATTTTCCCTTTTATCTTTATTATTTTCCGAATTGTCTTTGTCCCCGTTACCGTTATTACGCCTTTGTTCAATTTTATCTTCGATTTTAGGTTCAGTGATTTGTAAAACTTGCCCTTGAATTTTTGACTTGGCTAGCTCAGTTTCCCATTCTTTACCTAAGTCCTCTAATTGCTCAAAGGTTTCAAAATCGTTCCTTTTTATGTACATTTTGTATTCGATGCGAAGGTTTTCATAGGTTCTACGTAATTCCCATTCGGGACTTTTTCTTGGATATAGATTTGTAAATAATTTTCTAATTTCAGTCAAGTATGAGTGAATGTCCTGAGTCCGTTTTTGATTACAAAATTTTATTTTTTGCTTAATTTCCTCGGAAAAGCTTTCATCAATATAAACGTTTTTAAAATCTTCGAAAAAATCCGGTAATGTTCTCCAAGAATTTTTATTTATTGAACACCAATCTTTAGCGTCTTCGGTTAATAATGCGTCTAGATTTTCTAAGATATCCCGATCATTTATTTTATAACCCCTTTTAAATCTTTTTAGCTCTTCAAGGAAATGCGCGGGACTATCGTCTTTATTATTTCGAAATTTAATTGGCCAATTGCTCATAATTTGAAAAGGCGTTTGTATCATGCCGAAAGGAAAATACGTAGCTGGAATCATTTCATTATTTACGTAATTCGTAATCTGAGTCTGAGTTATTAGTATGTATTCGTGAACGTCTGTTTGATCTGTCATTTATTGTCGAGAGTCTACGTGGTTTGTTTTGGTTTAAGTTATCTCTGTCCTTTAATTGTTCACTTTGATCGGAGTATTCTGATTTCGACTTATTGTTTCTTACTTCGTTATGATTTTCGATATTATTTTTAGAGGTTAATCGAGGTTCTTCTAAACTTTCCTTTAAATTGAATTGAACGGATTGTCTGTTATGAGTTTCGTTTCTATTTTTCCTAATATTTGGTTTTATTATTTTCTTGCTGTATTCGAAAGAACTATTTTCTGGCGGGTCCAGTCTAATTCCTAAGTTGTTCGCCCTTTTTCCCCTTTCTTTAAAGAATCTTGCCTTTTGATTTTTCATGAATTCATTGAACTCTAGACTTTCCAAAAGTTCGTCGGTTTCTAAAAGAAACCATGTGTTGTTTTCCAAAAATGAATCGTATTCAAAAGTTGCGCTGTTCATTTGTTTTGGATTATTTCTTTCAATTGACGCGTTTATTGTGGGTAGATTTTCGTTGTCCCAAAAGGAAGTATCGTTTGTTGGGTCTAATGTTCTGTTAGGGATTTGAGTCATGTCGTGGATTGGGGGTTGGTTGTTTGTCATATGAGTTTTTTCTGGATGTTTTGCTAAATTTAATCTGTCTTGATTCGACCTATTGTTATTTATCGGGGTTTCTGTATTTTTTCTAACGAAACCTCTGCCGCGACCCATTGATCTGTTTATTGTTTTTGGGATTGCTCC
The DNA here is from genome assembly GCA_932195095.1 of Andricus curvator. Taxonomy (NCBI): domain Eukaryota; kingdom Metazoa; phylum Arthropoda; class Insecta; order Hymenoptera; family Cynipidae; genus Andricus; species Andricus curvator. Next base: position 51,176 of record CAKNYM010047263.1, on the reverse strand, counting down.
CAAATTTTGGGGTGTGATCGAGACCATATTTCTAATTGTTGGTTTTGTCGCGACGTTATTTGAATCCTTTCTTTGAGTCGGAAGTGCAGCGGCACCTTCCCAATCCAAATCATCGTGGTCGCTTTCCGTTTTGGTTGGGTTAGCCATTTCATTTTTAATTTTACCCGACCTGAGTTTCATTTAAAATATTAATCTAGGAGGAGTTGTCTTAATTGGACACTCTGTATATTTTATTTTCTCTAATTCGTACTTTGAAATTTTATAAGAGTCTTGTGTCGTCGTTTTGGATTTTATTTTGGTTTGAAATTAGAGAGTTTAGTTAGATACTGTTTTGATTATTGCGGGATTCCAAATTGAGCTTATTTTTGCTCTCCAATGCTTTGTTTATAAAGTACGTCGCGTGACCTTGCCGCGAGTCGTAAGGGTACGGGTGGCGCGTATGTACTTGTTACCGCACTTGAACGTTTCACCTCGGTTGGCGATTAAAATTTTCAGTAAGGAGAAAATTTATGCTTTTCTTTTCAGGTTTAGTCTTTTTTCTTGTTTTTCCAATTTTCCTATTATTGGTTTTTTCAAAATTAAATTCTATTAACCTAAAATTTAACAGTTTAACAGTTTCTCATTTTATTTTTAGCCCAATCCTAATCAATTTTTATTAAATTTTTAGATTCATTTTAATAATTTGACAGGAAGTGGCTTTCTCTAAATAATTTCCGCTTTGGTTTTGTGAGCGTGATTCGGATTATTTTCCACCGAAATATCGCCAGTAAGCACACAGTAAAATATCTTGATAAATATTCAAGAAAAATTTGCAACAAATATCTGACACATATCATGGGAACATAAAAATCATTTCAAGTATAAGAATTCATGGGTACATATAGAAATTCATAGGCACATATAAATCATTTCATATAAAATTCATGGTTATATATACATGTATATCACAAGAAAAATCATTAAATGGTGATTTAGACAAAGGCATGGCAAATAGATCAGGTAGCATGCAAAAATGAATTTTGGTCAGAGTACAAGTCAAGAGTTCGTGAGTGAAAGCCGAAAATAGCGTTTAAATTTGAATTGTGTCCCTTTTCTTTTCTCGGCAGGTTTGAATTTTAAGATAGGAAAGATGTGGTTTTTTAGGTTGGGCGCCAGGTAGTACGGGTGTAATGCCGAGGAGGGAAGTTAGGAAATTGGAAAGCTGAGAAGAAGGTGAAACACATTGAAAGACCTTTCATAAAAAAAAGTAAAAACTCTTTATTGCCACTTACAGCTGCGATGAAGATGGCCAGATCGTGGCGAGGCACTGGCAATCGGGTCACCCTCGTAAGAGCGTAGAGGCGTAGAGTGATAAGAGGTGCGAAGTTCCGTGGATGCGGAGATAGTCCGGAGAAGGACCGTTGAGAGGTCAGGGGATTCCTTCGGGATCGACTCCAGGGCGGGAAAGCGTGAGCACACACTAGCACTAGCTGGAAACGGTTAACGACCGAACGAACGAGCAGAGACTGAGCAACTGCTGTGCTGTTGCTCGGGACTTCGGGTCCCCTCGGCGGATTCCGTTCCATCTCGTGTGCAGCCCGGCAACCCGTTCGTGCAGGGTCGTACCGAATCCCGCGTTATCGTAACAATTCTGTTACAAACCCCGGATTTTTTCTAATTTTCTCACGATCAAGCTTAATACCCTTCGCCAACTCATATTGTCGAATTTATTCGAGCTTTGAAACTTCATCAATACAGTATGATGGTCAACCACTGGCCTCCTGTTTGATCTTTAAGAACATATTAATATATCCTGCAAAAAGACATCCCTTGTGCGTGATTGGGTCACACTGTACTACGTTATATTGCCATATAACAAGAGCAGCATAAGGTTTTAATAAATACTGAAAAAGCTCTTTAATCGCCGATTCAAGCCACTCGATAGGGCAAATTGTTTCTTCCGGATTATATCGGAATGGCAATTCGATTTCGCTACCATCTAAGCCAAAACGCGGATAATGTTTATGTTTTTTATTAGTAATTAAAAATTTAGAGTTAACTGGCATTTCACCACCCTGTTTTGAAACGCTACTCTGATCACGTAGTCGTTCTTGGTCCTCAGACGGGGTGGCAAGATTTCCATCATCAGACTCGTGATCGTCGCTCTCATTCAAGCGTTGCCTCTTTCGTCCTCCCCCTCGTTGAATGTAGACACTCGTGGAGGGATTGGGGTCTACGTGTAAAACACGTAATTTAAAAATCTTACTCTTAATTGAAAAATCTTAGACAATTTACGGTATTTTAAAAAAACCTATCAGATCTACTTGCGAACACTAAAAATCGGAACTTATTTTTGGTCTCACTTTCGTAAATATTATTTTAGGCTCAAACGAATAATACTTTTATATTATTTATAAAACAAATAACCCAAGAATCGCAAAACTAAATCGATTTAGTAACATCGAGACAATTTCGACACTTTTCCTAAATTGATAATATTATATTAATTGTCAAATTATTAATGTAATATCAATTCATTGATTAAATAAAACGAAATTAAATTTTTAATTAAATTAAAATAATGAAATTGAATAAAATTAATAAAATTAATTAAAATTAATAATGAAAGTTATTAATCAATAATTACCAATTATTAAGTATTAATTATTATTAATTATTGATTAATTGTTATTAATTATTAATTAATTATCATTAATTATTAAACAAATAATTATTATTGATGAATTATCAATTATTAATTATTATTTATTATTAATTACACAGGCCCACAAAAAAAAGTGGGTTGTGCGAGAGATCAGAGTATGGTACCTATACGTATTTTGGGGCGCTGAACATGAATCTGACATCAGTTTTTCCCCAGAACGTCAGGATTTTCCCCTAGATGCGGAAAATTCCCTAGTAAATCAACTTTTCTGGGTATAAATTACCCTTGGTATTAAAATCATCTGAAAACAGATCAGGCATGATATTTTTACGTATTTTGGGGCGCTGAACACGAATCCGACATCAGCTTTCCCCGAGCGCGTCATAATTCTCCCCTAAACGCGGAAAATTCCCTATAAAATCAGCTTTGTCGGGTATAAAATAACCTTTGTTATTGAAATCGTCTGGAAAAAGATCAGCCATGATATTTTTATGTATTTTGGGGCGCTGAACACGAATCTGACATCAGTTTTCCCCGAGCGCGTCAGGATTTTCCCCTAGACGTGGAAAATTCCCTATAAAATCATCTTTGTCGGGTATGAAATAACCCTTGTTATTGAAATCGGCTGGAAAAAGATCAGGTATGATGTTTTTTATGTATTTTGGTGCGCAGAATACAAATCTGAGACTAGTTTCCCGCCATCACATCGGGGTTTTCCACTAGATGCAGAAGATTCCTTAGAAAAGCAGATTTTCGTGTACCGAACTACCACTGGGTTATTTGTAAAGCAGACTGAGTATGGTGTCTTTTTGTTTTTTAGATGCTGAATACGAATTTTGACTCAGATTTCCGCTAATTCTTCAAAGTTTTCCCTTAGATGCAGAAAATTCCCTAAAAGCCAGGTTGTTTTAGTATAATACCACCTTTGTTAGTGGAATTATAAAAAAAAAGTATTTTGGGGGTACTTTTTGGGTAGCATACATATCAGAGCTTTCGCTTCAGAGCCTTCAACTTTTTCCATAGACTTGACGAATTCCCTAAAGAGATCTATCTTTTATATAATGGCGTTACAGTAAATTCAAATTCGCAGCTGAAAACTTTCTCATGAGCCTGAAAAAATTTAGTGCCGAATGAAGGGACAGATTTTCTGATCGCGTGATAAGAATATCTGACTATTCTTAAACTTCAAAGAGAAAAACCCGTTTCTCATAAATTTCAAATGGTACAGTTGCAGCTGAAAAAGCACAAGTGTTATTTGAATCTGCTATCTTGGAGGATGCTGGAGACGATGACAACTGCCCTGAAAAGGGATGTGTAGAATGATTCGTTTTCCGGTACACTAAGGTAATAGCCTCCAGCGTTGTTAGGCACGCTGCCCTGCTGGTGGCGTTGGGATGCGAGGATAAAGCCGTAGTGTGTCTGCCGACAAGTTGACAATGTCCTCGTCAAAATCGGAAAGTCCTCATACTTAGACCTAGGGAGGAATGAGGGTTATCACCCATAGGACGGTGGACTCACCTGCGATCGGCACAGGATCCCCAACGTGCTGGCTTTTTCATACTCTCATGGATCCAACAAAACAAACATTAAAATCTTATTTGAACAGTGAAATGCTCCCGAATACTTTCCACAAATGTGATAGCAAGCGTCAATCGTTTTGCTACATTTATGGTTAGTATAAAATGAAGAGCAATCTGAGAAAGTTTTCTGACAAGATGAAAAGTATTTATAGAAATTGCTTTGGTTTTGAGGTGAATCATCAAGAAATGTAATGGGTCCCGCATTTAATATGTAGGACTTGTAGTATTTCGTTGAGCCGATGGAATGAAAAAGAGGATCGATCAAAACTAAAATTCAAGACACCCATTAGATGGAGACAACCGGAATGCGAGAAAGATTGCTATTTCTGTATGACGAATGTTGCAGGATTCAATAGTCGCAATATTTCTCAAATAGTTTACGCAAATGTTTCCAGCGTAACAAAGCCATCTAACCATTCTGTACCACAAACCTTCTCACAACAAGAACTTAATGATTTAATTAGGGATTTAGGGTTATCGAAATATAAAACCGAGTTACTAGCCTCACGGTTGAAAAAGAAGAACTTGCTATCTAGTAAAACGAAAGTCTCTTTCTACCGAGATAGAGATACAAAGTTCAGAAAGTATTTCTCGCGGGATGCAGATCTAGTTTATTGTATCGATGTAAAAGGCTTGATAAATAAACTAAAGACAAATTCGTACAGAGCTGAAGAATGGAGGCCGTTTATAGATTCATCAAAACGTAGCCTGAAGGCAGTGTTGCTCCATAATACGAACATATATGCACCGATACCAGTAGCGCACTCAACAGTATTGAAAGAAGAATACGTTAATATCGAAGCAGTTCTGAAGTAAATTAAGCATAAAGAGTATAACTGGCAGATTTGTGGGGACATCAAGATTCTGTCTATGATTCTTGGGCAACAATAGGGCTATACTAAATTCCCATGCTATTTATGTCTCTGGGATAGTAGAGATAGGAAAAATCATTATAAGCCGATTGATTGGATACTAAGATCGGAGTTGGTATTTAGGTAATAAATTCCCGGCTATTTCTGACAATAAACTGAAAGAAGGTATTTTTGATGGTCCACAAATTCGCACAATAATCAAGGATGACAAATTTATGTATGTAATGAATGATTTCGAAAAGGCGGCATGGGTCAGTTTCGAGAAAGATGTACAACACTTTCTAGGTAATAACATAAGTGAAAATTACAGGGAGATAGTGTCTACTATGGTTGAAAACTTCAGGAAACTAGGTTGATTGATGAATTTTAAATTGCATTTTCTTCATGCACATTTGGATTACTTTCCAAGCCACTGCGGAGATTTCAGTGAGGAGCAGGGAGAGCGATTCCATCAGGATATCAAGACAGAGTAGCGTTGGTATCAAGGACGATGGGATGAGCATATGATGGCAGACTTCTGCTGGATGCTGAAAAGAGATTGTAAGAGAAAATGGAGAAAGAGAAGAAGAAAACCACTCCATAGATCTTACAGTGATAAACTTGTGCGCAAGACCAAAAAAACAATATAATAAAATTCTAATTCTAGTATGCAAAACCTAGGTAATGCCGAAAACTCAGGTCAGATGTGCTTTTAGTGTGTCTATCAACAAGAAAAAATTTTGAAGTAGGTTTAGTCCCCTCCTCTCAAATCCTGCTGGAGCAACTTGAGCTAATGAAGGATAACTGAGATTCGATTGACTCTTACTAAGACCTGGCTACATTATATGTATGATGTTCATTGTAATAAGGGTGACGTTGTACCCGCAAAAATTGCGTTCATAGGAAATTTATCGTATCTAGGGGAAAAGCCTGACCTGCTGAGGAAGAACCAAGTTCAGATTCGTATTCAGCACCCCAGAATACATCAAGATATGATTTTTGGGCCACCTTCCAGATGAATTCAATAGCGAGGGAATTCCATGTATAAAAAAGCTGATTTTCTAGGGAATTTTTCGCGTCTAGTGTAAAAGCCTGACAGGATGAGGGTAAACTAACGTCATATTCGTATTTAGCGAACCAAAATATATAAAGATATTATACTCCGACCTGTTCACAGACTATTTCAAAAACAAGGGTAATTTCATACACGAAAAAGCTGATTTTCTAGGGAATTTTCCGCCTCTAGGGAAAACCCCGATGTGATGGCTGGAAATTAGTCTCAGATTTGTGTTCAGCGCCCCAAAATACATAAAAATATCATGCCTGATCTTTTTCCAGACGATTTCAATAACAAGGGTTATTTCATACCCGATAAAGCTGATTTTATAGGGAATTTTCCGCGTCTAGGGGAAAATTCTGACGTGCTCGAGGAAAACTGATGACAGATTCGTGCTCAGCGCCCTAAAATACATAAAAATATTATGCCTGATCTTTTTCCAGACGATTTCAATAACGAGTGTTATTTCATATCCAACAAAGCTGATTTTATACGGAATTTTCCACGTTTAGGGGAAAATCCTGACGCGCTCGGGGAAAGCTGATGTCAGATTCATGTTCAGCGCCTCAAAATACGTGAAAATATCATGCCTGGTCTATTTCCAGATGATTTTAATACCAAGGGTAATTTATACCCAGAAAAGTTGATTTACTAGGGAATTTTCCGCATCGAGGGGAAAATCCTGACGTTCTGGGGAAAAACTTATGTATGATTCGTGTTCAGCGCCCCAAAATACGTATAGGTACCATACTATGATCTCTCGCACAACCCACTTTATTTTGTGTGGGCCTGTGTTATTATTAAATAATCCTTAATTATTAATTAATTATTATTCATTATTAATGATTGATTATTGGAATAATTATTAATTATTAAGCAATACTAATTATTATTGAATAATTATTGGAATAATCATTAATTATTATTTAAATTATTAATTAAATATAATATTAACACTACCCGTGTGGAAAAAGCCCCGTTTAGCCATCTTTAGAATAATGGCCCCCAACAGGGGCCCGCGTGGGTGATCCACGCGGGGAAAATCTACGACGGCCCCCGCGGAGGACCCAGCGCGGTTGCCCTCCCGGATCAATGCTTAAAATTTTTTAAGTCCAGAAGGTGAGTATTTTTTTGACACTATAAATTTTAAGGTTTCATGAGTATAGACTTACAAAAAATGAATTTCTGTCAAAAATTCGATGACACTTTTTTTAAATTTGAACTCTGAAAATATGGACATCCCATAAGGGCTACCGCAGGGGGCCCTGGTCGTTACCCCTCTACGTTGAACGTCTAAAATTTCTAAGTCCAAAGGGTGAATATTTTTTTGACACTACAAATTTTAAGGTTTCATGAGTTCAGACTTACAAAAATTGTATTTCTGTCAAAAATTGGATGACACTTTTTTGGAATTCCAACTCTGATAATATGGACATTCCATAAGGGCTACCGCAGGGGGCCCTGGTCGCTAGCCCTCTCCTTTAAACGGTTAAAAATTCTAAGACCAAAGGGTGAATATTTTTTCGACACTACAAATTTTAAGGTTTGATTAGTTCACACACATATTAAAAATAAATTTTGTCCAAAATTTGATGACACATTTGTGGAAGTCGCACTCCGAAATCACGAGGGCTGCCACAAGGGGCCCTGCTCGTTTGTCCTCACGGCCTATCAGTTAAAGTTTTTAAGTTTAAAATGTTAATATTTTTTTGAAGCAACAAATTTTGATGTGTGTTCAGTACAGACACATGCCAAAAACGCCACTTATCCAAAATTTGATGACTTTTTGGGCCAAGTGTACCAACGCGCGATTCCGTTACGCGGACATTTTGAGCTTGGTCCGTTACACTTAACCTCAAAAAGTGATGAGTTGCAAAAGTTTTGGTTGTTGAAGTTATTATATCTGATATATCTAGAGGAATATATGTTAAACAATTTAGAAAGAAAATGGATAAAAAAGAAAAGAACAAAATTAGATGTGAGAAATATTGAGATTGTAAAAAAAGTTTAGATGAAGTAGAGGACACGCCTTTTGATACCTCTGATATTTTCGAAGGTAGGTTATGTTTATTTTTAAGCTTGTTTTACAATAAAGATGATATAAAATCTGTGCAAAAATGTTTCTGACTTTTTCTTTCTGTATACATATATTGTAGTTTTACATAATTATTCAATAAACAGTTCATAACATATATTTACGTATTCTGTATTATATTCACTTCTAGTACATTTTTCAGTGTCTCGGAACTAAACAAGTTGTTTTTTAAACAAATTTATGATTAATTTATTATTAAATTATGATTCAAATTTGAACTGCCTTTACCACTTTAAATTCTTATGAACTATCACTTTGTTTCGTTCCGTCTTATTGATTTTCCTCTGAATCCCATTATTATAATTAATTTAGAAATAATATGGATATTATGGGGGCAACCACGAAGGCGCCATAAGGGCAACCACAAGGGATCCATGAAGGCAACCATGAGGGATCTATGAGGGCAACCATGAGGGCTCCATGGTGGCAACCTTGAGGGCTCCATGATGGCAACCATGAGGGCTCCAGGATGGCAACCATGAGGGCTCTATGATGTCAATCATGAGGGCTCCATGAGGGAAGACCATGTTGGACCCCTATGGATTAGCATGTCGTTACCACGAGGGGCCTCGCCTGGATTGCCCTTATGGGCCCCCCAAGGCTTGAGGGCAATCCATGCGGGCCCATACGGGGGCCCGCTCAATTTTTCCACACGGGATATTATTAAAAGACGACATAATCGGATACGTGTCGGTCGATCATGTATATAATTTTACATTTCACTTTTATTCTTAACATGCCATTGTCTTTGTTGTCGAATTCACGTCATTCGTCAAAGCTAGGTTAAAGCGAGTTTTGAAATACAACGCGAATCGGACAACATAAATAATTACATGTGAAAAATATTAAGTGAAAAGTAAAAGCACACACACACACACACATAATCACCCGTTAAAATGAAGCAAATTTTTTCAGTGAGACGTATTTAAATTTTAGATATTTTTTTTAACGACTTACCATTTGCTCGTTCTAATTCGACAAGATTTGTTGTTGCTTGTTCTGTCATGTCCTCATCATCATCTTCAACCGTCACCGCCTCTTCATAGAGGCTTTCGTCGAAGTCATCGTCGTCGTAAATCACGTGTTCACTGTCATTGCCATCGTCGTCACTGTCGTTGCTGTCGTTATCACTTTCACTGTTATTATCACTGTTTTCACTAACAATATCACCGTTTTCGTTTTCACTGTCGGCCCTGTTTTCGATGACATCGGGAGTCGATGATGTTGCTGCATCACACGTTTCTGATACTGGTAAATGTGATGTTGATATTTGCATCATCGCCACATCACCATCTCGTTCCAAGATCTGACTGAACCGATCTACAGAACTTTCAGTTGTTGTAGCAGCAGCCGGTGTCGATTCTACTTCTTCTGGTGCTGAAAATTAGTAAAAATTAGTAAATTGGTAAATAAGGATTATTAAATCAAGTGTTGGTCAGGTGTTGGTTTTTTTTGGCTTTGGAGAAGAGAATCAGCGTGTGTGGATACAGAAAGGGCAGTGAGCACGGAGATCAGGTGTAAAGGAAGAAGGGTGAGTGAAGGCAAGGGTGTAAAATGTGAAAGTAAGTTGTGAGAAAGGGAAATTGGAGCGTGCGCAGTTCTTGAGGTTAGGAGTAGGAAAATAGTTGTCGGGCAACGGGGGCAAGAGGTAGGCGAGGAGAGAGCGGGAAACGTCGCGGAGCACTGGGTAAGGTGATATGCCGACTGTTCGAAGTCCACAAACGGGCGCCAGAGGGCAGGTAATAGTTGAAACAAGAGGTTACGTGGTTGTGAGCGCGGTTAATGGGGAGAAGGGGGAAAATGACAGTAGCGGCGAAGAGACGTTAGAGACGCCGACCAGGGAGGGAACGGCAGAGAGAAGGGATTCTGGTACGGGCCATAAAGGCGGCAGGCTCTCTAACCTACTGCGCCTTAACAAGCTAGGCAGCGCGGGCTCGAATAGGAGCTTAGACGAATAGCGAAAAAAAGTAAGCGCGACCAGTTGTGAGGGGGAAGAAAAAAGAAAAAGAGAGGAAGGGGACGATGAATTAAAAAGGGCCAAGGAAAGCAAGAAATTGACGACTAAAGTGACTAAACGGAAAACACCGGAAAGAGAATGCGGGGATGGAGGAATGTTTGAAAAACTAGAGGCTCTCATAAAAGGGTTTAGAGAGGAAACAAGGATGAGACTGGATGATATGAATAGGGATATGAATAGGCAGGGAAATGATGTAAGGGGGGAAGTGAGAAAAGTAAGAGAAAAGTGGGAAGAGTGGGCTAAACTCTGGAAAGAGGAGAAGGACAAGGTATGGGGTAAACTAGAGAGCATAGAGAATAGACAGAATGAGGATGACGAAAAGGGAAATAGTGAGATAAAACAGTTGGAAAAACGGGTAAACAACTTAGAAATAAGGAATGAGCATATGGGGAAAGAAAAATTGGCAATGGAGAGTGAAACAGGGGAAGTGGAAATCGAAAATCTTCTGAGAGATATTGGAGTTCAGGTAAGGGTAGAAGGATTTAAGAGAATAGGAGGTAGGAAGGAAAGAAAAGAAGGAATGTTTATAGTAAAAGTAGGGAGTCAGGAGGAGAAAAAGAAAATTATGGAGAACAAAAAATTATTGAAAGGAAGAAGGGAAATAATTGAAGAGGATTTGGCATGGAGGGAGAGGAGGAGGAGATGGCAAATAGAGCAGAGGGCATGGGTAGAGAGGGAAAAGGGGCGCATGGTATGGACAAGGAGAGACAGATTATGGATAAATGGGGAGGAATGGTTCTGGGACGAGAAATTAGAAGAAATAAGGAAAAAGGGAAAAAGAGTTGAGAAAGGTAAAAAAAAGGAAGATGCAAAAGATGTTAGAGAAGTGGGATGTGATTATGATGAGTGAAACCTGGGCGGATGAGAAGAATTGGGAGGGTATGAAAAGGATGTTACCTGAAGGGTATGCGTGGACAATGCAAGAAGCAAGAAAGGAACACGTTGAAGATAGAGAGATGGGCGGCATGGTCCCAGGGGTGAGAGAAGAATTGGCAGTAAAAGGGAGAACAGAGGAGGACAGGGAGGAAAAGGATGGAACAATGGTAAGAAGGATTATAATTGGAAAAGTCAAAATAGCGGTGGTTTGTGTATATAGAAGAAGAGGAGAAGCGGAAGGTTGGAGAGTAATAAGGAGGTGTATGGAGGAAAAGAAGGAAGAGTTGATTTTGATAGGAGGTGACTTGAATGCCTGGACTGGAAAGCAAGGGGGAGGGCTTAAGATGAAGAAAAGAAGGCCTATATAAGGAGCTCCAAACATAGGGAGATAGACCGGGAGGGGAGGAGGTTACTAAACGTAATAGGAGAAATAGGATGGTAAGGGAGAAACAGTAATAGACTACATCCTGGCGGAAGAAAGAATGAGGAATATGATATTCAGTATGAATGTGAAAAATGAGATAGGTTCCGAGCACTTCCCAGTAATAGCTACACTGAAAGGTGGCGTCCATGAGCGCGGCAGAGGGAGAAAGGAAAGAGGGGGAGAAAGGAACACGAAAATGTGAGTCTGGGGGGTAGATAAATTAAAAGAGTTTAAACAAAAAATGGAAAAGGAGAATGTTAGGTATGAAAAGGAGGAGGGAGTAGACTCGTTAATTGAAAGGTTGAAAGGGTCGATTGAGAAGGTAAGGGATGAGGTAGGTACACAAGAAGGAAGAGAAGAGGGAAAGAGAGGCTGGTGGGACGAGGAATGCAGGGAGAGTAAAGAGAGAATGAAAGAGTGTGCAAGAAACTGGAGGAAAGGAGAAATAGAGAAGGCGGAGTACAACAGGAGAAAAAGAGAACATGAGACGATGCTAGAAAGTAAAAAGCAAAAGGGAAAAGAGAAATACAAGGAAGAAGTAGAAAAATCGATCAAAGAAGGTAGGGTCTGGAATGTGATAAATAGCGAAAGAGCAGGAAGGAAGGGCGTGAATGAAGAAATAGAAATGGGCGAGTGGACGGATTATTTTATGGGTCTGTTAGGGGGAGAACAAAATAGGATCAAAGGGGAAAATAGAAGGATAGTCCAGAGATAAATGGAGGAAGGGAACGAAATAACAAGAGAAGAAGTGGATGAGGCGACAGACAGACTGAAAAGAAACAAGGCTACAGGAGAGGATGGTATGGAGAACAAAGCGATACAGTATGGAGGAGAAGGGATTAGGGAAGGGATGTGGAAGATCTGCAACAAGGTCTGGAAAGGAGAAGGGTGGCCGGAGGAGTTCATGACAGGGCTGGTGTTACCGCTTGTCAAGAAAGGGGAGGGTAAGAAGGTAGAAGAGTTCAGAGGGATCACTCTCATGCCAGTGAGTTATAAAATATACGCATAAATTCTAAGAAAAAGGTTAGAGAATCAGATAGAAGAGAAACAAAGTATCCCACACAATCAGACGGGATTTAGAAAAGGGATGGGGACAATACATAACATTTACGTACTCAATGACTTGTTTAACAGAAACTTAGGGAGAAAAAGAGGGAAATTAGTCACCATGTTCGTAGATTTTAAAACAGCTTTTGACACAGCGAATAGAAAAGTGCTATGGCAGGCAATGAAAGAGAGTGGAATAGAGGAAGGGTTGGTGGAGAGGATAAATGAAATTTTTACTGAAACTAGGATTAGGGTGAAGATGGGAGGGGGAAAGGGGGAGGTTTTCTGGACAGGAAGAGGTCTAAGAGGAGAAGCTAGAGGAGAAAGGGAAAGGGGGGACGGTTTTGGGTAATAGCAAACTATACTCTCTAGCATACGCGGACGACGTAGTTCTATTAGCAGACGATGAGAAGGGGATGAACCTAATGATAAGAATTTTCGAAGAGTATGTGGGCACAAAAGAACTGACGGTGAAAGTAGGGAAGACCAAGGTGATGTGCTTCAGAAATAGAAAGACCAAAATAGGTTACGTTTGGAAGATGAACGGACAAACAGTGGAAAGTGTGGAGGAGTTCTATTACATAGGTTTTTCGTTTGAGGCAGTAGGGGGAAATGAGGTGTAGGTGAGGAAAAGAATCGAATCTGCGAGTATAGTAATGGGTCAAGTATGGGGTATAGGAAAGAGAAGGTTCAATGACGATCGGAGAATGAGATTTTCGTTGTTTGATGCGTTGGTTTGGGCGGTGTTGTGTTATGGAGTGGAGGTCTGGGGATGGAAGGAATATAGGAAAGTGGAAAGCATGCATGAGAGATTTCTGAGATGGGTAATGGGGGTTAGTTAAGGATGAAATGTAAATATATGTCCAGGGAGCGGAGACCCTCAAACCCGTAAAAGGGAGAGATTAAATATACATAAAAATATATATACATAGTATGATTATCAATTTTATGCAATTTTTTGATAAGTATCTTCATTATTATATAAAATAATCAGAAACAACAATTATATGTAAAATAATCATAATTATTTTCACTAACAGTCAGTATAAAGCTCTCGAAGTCTATTCAAACGAATCGACTCGGCAGCAACGTCCGTCCTCCGAACGATCAGTAATTCGCGGAGGGTAATGTCGTTGCCAACCATTTGTAGAACCCGATCAACACCCGCGGCTGGAGCCCGAAAGTGCTGGAGCAAACATTCTTGAGTTTGAGTTGGATAACAGAGAAAGAATAGCAAGCGAAGTTACTTCTAGCGTATATCTAAAGAAACTGTGCTTTTGAGATTGTGTAGAGTGGTTAGATCAAAGTACCAAAGGTAGATGGTGTGGGAGGGGGAAAATTAGGCGTTTACTAGGACTACCTATCATCTTGAAGAAAATTCCGAAATAGTAGAAGATGTAGACAATTTTTGCATTTTGAGAAATCCTATTGGAAATGGCGATCTGACCAATCAGATGCTTTGCACACACCTCCAATTTGCATGGGAACCATCGTCAAAATTTACCCTTATGTGATAAAATCTCAAAATATAGGCAAAAGTGTTAGGTAACAGCCAGCCTGGCGATTATTTGAGGAGACTATATACTCTGTAAATAGCTAGCAATCTTTATTACGGTCGCCTCGCATAATACAACACAAGCATTATGATCATCATCATCGAGGTGGTCGTCTAGACTGTGGTCTGGCCCAGCTCACCTAGAGAGACGGATTAACTGTCTCGCTATAGAATTCGAGGCGTGCTTGCCATAAATATATAGACACAGAATCCTCGATTAAGTTGGCACACGAAGGATAATATCCTATGTGTTTTGCAGCAGGTGTATATTGAATTAAAATTTTTTTTAAACGATTCAGTATTATCTGAATAGCTAACAAACATTTACACGACCATCACCGGGCTGTAAAAGTTTTTCTACAGAATGTTTCGCTTGACAGTATCGCCGCCCTCTTTATTAATTGTTAGTTGGTGCTCATGCGCAGTGTCATGTTATATTTTTCCCTATTCACACGTATGTAAATCAGGTTAAAACGCATGCCTGAGATATAAAACTCCAGCACGCGCTTCTCTCTCTCTCTCTCTCTCTCTCTCTCTCTCTCAAGTGAAAGTATTCTTATTGGTTGAACAGATGTGACGTCATATCTACACCGCCCCACCCGAGTAAGTCCGCCATGTGTGAGCTATAAAAACGGCCACGCAGGACACAACCGTCAGTTATACTCTGAAAATTTCAACATATAAGATGTCGCAGTCTCCAAGTCAATCACAAGATTTGATAGTGAAAAGTGTATAAAAAAAACTAATTTGCCCTGCAGGTATGTCATCATCTGAAAGTGTCACAGCGAAAAAATCAAAATATTCACCTCGTCAGCCTCTGATTCTTGCAAAAATATACGACTTGAATAACTCTTATTTGAAAAAGGTTATTCTTGGTTTGGAAATTCAAGCTGATGGATCGTTTGAACCAGTTATACGATTCTTGGACAATAAATCTCATGGAATCTCCTTCAATCGTAATGGATGGCTTCAATTTCAACAAAAATTCGATCTCGTTTTTCCCTACTTGGAGGATCGGTGCAGCAACAGTAACTCCGACTTTCGTTCTTTACCGATAAAAATTGGCCATTATAACTTGTTTTTCACAACTTCGTACAATGCAAAAGCTATTTTAATCGAAAAGATTGTACAAAATGCAGCAACGATAACAACAGCCACACCAAAAAATAGCGAGACGCAAGAAAAAAACGAGAAACTCTATATTCCGTGCATTGTTCTTCAAGCACCTACATTTCAAGGCCTCGTTAACACTGTTATTTGCATTGATGAACACATCAGAAGTATGGAGCGGGTTTTATCGAACGTCAAGCTCTGCAAGGATATTTTCGTGAAAAAATTGAGTGCTTATTTTTTAGCGGAGCAAATACACAGGCCATCCAGTGAATTTGTGCGTCAAATTGTGAATGTTAAATTTGAGTACTTTAAGCAGCAACTAAAGAGCAAATTGTCACGGGAGTTTGTAAATTCACATTTTGAACATGTATTTGGTGAAATAACTTGTATTTTAAACACTCAAATTACTAACGAAATGAAAGATAATCTGTGTAAAATATTAAAAAAAGACTAATGACAATCAAAAAGTTTTTTGGTACCTTCTGTCCACATATTTCATTTAAAAATATGTCTGTTATATCTTTTACAATAATTCCTTTGTAGAAAAACATTTTTCATATTTAAAAACAATAGCTACGACAAAATTTCAACGATAAATTGTATGATTTTTAATGGCCGAAAATGAAAGTCTACATTTAATATCACCGATCACAAGTGTGTGTATACGTGTATATTTCTCTTCGTGTTTGTGAATGTGTGTGTGTAATATGTGAGAGCATGTGTATGCATTTTAAATGGAAATATAACAAGAGTTTATTAAAAATATTTGAAACTGTTATCTGCAACCATTTTTCTGAAACGGAAATAAAAAATATGCTTTTAGTTCATATGATATTTTTCTATTTTCCTAAACCCTCCTTGCGTGCAAGAGTATATGAGATTAAGATCCCAGCTCAGGTAAGATAAGATAGCATCTTGCGATGGGGTCTCGAAAGCAGGTTGTAAAGGCTTTTAGTTGTTCAAATTGAAAAGTGTTTGACTGATGAAAAATACCATAAACTCAACGCTCTTTTCTCTCCATCTTTCTGTTATTTTCGTGAGATATTAAGTGTCTGAGGCAAATAGCAATTATATTTTCATCATACCTCAATTGAAAATTCGACTTTCGATGCCTGTGGAGCGGGTCGAAAATCGAATTTTCAACCCTAGCGAAGAAAGTGACAGATCAATGTAAATGGCGGTGTGAAGCACCGCCATTTACATTCACATTTACATTGATTGATTACATTACATTTACATTGATCTGTCACTTTCTTCCCTAGGGTTGAAAATTCGATGCATGTCTCGGGCCCGGCAACGATTTCACTAGTGTGATATCAGCCCTCGCTTCGCTCGAGCAGCTAGCTTTATACTCGTGAAATCGTTGCCTTTCGACCCTCGTCACGCAATATACTATTTCACAGCATCGGCCGGCGCGGGTGGGCCAACGCGTGAGATCGCCTGACGATAAGCTAATCCAGGCGATCCGGGAACGCGGCTGCCGGGAACTAGCTGATTTTCGGCATGCGAACCAGGCTCTAATAACCTTAAAAAGCCTGGTCCGTGCGCGGAACCGAACAAGTTTATATAGGTTCGCGATGTGGAACCGAAAAAACTTATATAGGTTCCACACCGACCGCGCTTACAAGCTAATTAGTTTTCAGAAAAACACTTTTTTATTTAACTATGTGATTTTACTATAAATGATGAACTATAGTGAATTATATATCAGTACAGAAAATGGACCCTCGTTGGCAACATCCTTTCACAGCTATGGTTTGTGGGACAAGCGGATGCGGGTAAACTTTTTTTGTCAAAAAATTCTTACGATACATCGATGTCATGTGTGATACACATTTTGAACGTATTCTTTTTTACTATTCAGAATGGCAGCCGGGTTATTCTGAGTACGGCTAAACCATAGAATTTAGAGAAGGCTTACCGCAACCGACTGATTATTCCAGTGATCATGACCGTGCTAAGCTCATAATTATCGATGATCTTATGCGTGAATCTTTAAACAATACAATTGTAGATCTTTGCACTAAAGGTAGTCACCACAAAAATCTTAGTGTTATCTTTCTCTCGCAAAATTTATTTCATCCGGGACATGGACAAAGGGATATATCACTCAATACGAATTATATCGTTGTTTTTAAAAATCCTCGAGACCGAGCTCAATTTCAACATCTTGCTCGACAAATATATCAGGAAAATCCTCGTTTTTTACAGGAGGCTTATCAAGATGCCGTATCTAAACCTCACGGTTACCTTCTTCTCGATTTAAAACAGTCTACACCCGATAATTGTAGTTTTAGAACAAATATTTTTCCAACTGATGTGTTTTCATATGTGTACATACCTGACAAAAATATAAAAGGAGGTGCTCGAGTTGATCAGATAACAGTTTTACGTATGTAATGGCGTCGAGTGCACGTAAACACATTGGTGAAAAAAACACAGCAGCACTGCATGCACTCTGTCGCCTCGATCGTAATCAACGAAAAGCTATTCTGAGCACAGCTAATGAAAAACTCGTAAAATGTATATGCGCTAAATATTTTGGCAGGAAATATACCTTTGAATATACATGAAAAACACAAGTTAAGAAATCATTAGCATACATTAGCACCGATTATCGGTAGTCTTCTCTCAAATATTTTCAGCTCAGCTAATTCACGGGAGCAAGAATCCCTTTTCCATTTAATTAAAAATTATGGAACATTCGAGAAAGATGGTTTTGGTGCCAAGGGAGCAGGTAGAAAAATGTCTACAACAAGGTTTCGGATCAGCGGTTTCCAATCTCAAAAATACGACCCAAACTCCAGGTAATATTATGACCAGACTCGATGCTGAAATGAGTGAAATATTAAATTCACCATTCTTGAAAGATGAGCGTGAAAAATGGAAAATGTATCAACAGGATTTACCAAAATTTTTATTTTTTACCCAGGAAACATGGAAGCATACAAAACTGAATAAAGAGCAGGATAATCAGAGAGAGAAAAATAGGTTTTGCGAACAATAGTAATGATAATGATGATGATGAGGGGGAAGATTATTTTAAAAATATTGATGATATTATTGCAACTATTCCAAAAACTTTTGAAAGTAAAGTTATTGGTTTAATCCAACGACTTTGTGAACCAGATTTACGAAAACGTGTAAAATGGGATTCACATGGTTCTCTCGTTATAGATGGTAAATCTGTAAAAAATGCGAATATTAGTGATCTAATAAACGATGCATTGAGGTTGAGGAAAAAGGTAAAACCGGCGGGGCGAGGCCAGTTTGTCATGGTCCTTCGTGAAATCGGCATGTCTAGAGAGATTGTCGAAAATAGAGAATACTGGAAGAAAATGTAATCTCTCCGAGAGAGACAAGTAGTCGGCGTAGTCCCAAACGAGCGTCTAGACTTTATGACTCACTAATGACAGAAAAAGACGAAGGCAGCATTAGTGGTAACGAGGTATACACAAGTATCACTGACACTCCAGGTAGAAGTAGGAAGCGAGCAACACCTGGCAGCACGGGGTCGGCTGAATCTCAAGGGAGGAAAAGAAGTAGTAATCAATGGAAAAATTTGTTTCTAAAACCATGAAATTGTTAGAAGAAATTTATTTCGACCCATCCCATAAAGCCTCTTACGCTGGCATTGAGAAACTCGCAAAAGCTGTGCGTGGAAGAGTCTCACGTGCAAATGTGGTTGAATCTCAAGATTCATATAATCTACACGTACCTATTTATCGACGTTTGAGAAGAATAAATTACGATATATCAAATATAGATGATTTATGGGAAGCAGATTTAGTTGATTTGAAGCATTTAAAAGATTCCAACGATGGATACTTATATCTACTGGTGGCGATTGGCGTGCTGAGTAAATACGTTTGGGTTGAGCCTTTTAAAGATAAATCTATGAATGAAGTGAGAAGGGCTTTTGAGTGTATTCTCGAGAAAAGTGGAAAGCGATCTCCCGTCTGCCTTCAGAGCGATACAGGAAAAGAATTTCTCGGCGTAGGTTCTCAAAATTTTTGATCAAAACGGGGTATAAGATTTCGTGATGTACGTGATCCAAATGTTAAGGCTGCTGTAGTCGAACGATTTAATCGCACACTGAAAGAACGTATGTGGCGCTATTTCACTCATAGTAATACTCATCGTTACATTGATGTTTTACAACAACTTGTACAGGGCTATAAGAATGCGCGACATTCCAGTTTAGAAATGTGATCATCAGAGGTGACTTTGGAAAACGCAGCACACGCCCGATTAAATATTCAAAGAAAGTACGGTAGAAAAGCCTTGCGTGGTGAAAAGCCTAAATATAAGGTCTTTGATTACGTACGAATCAGTAGAGAGAAATGCGTCTTTGCAAAAGGTTATGAAGCTGGGTGGACAGAAGAGATTTTTAAGATAAAACGAGTAATAACGGGTCGTAGACAAATCCCACATGGTTACGAGTTACAAGATCTGGTTGGTGAGGATATTGACGGGGTTTTTTACGAGAAAGAACTATCGGGTGTGAAGAAAGATACTGATATTAATGAGACAGAATTTATAATTGAACGAGTGATACGTAGCAAGGGGAAAGGTTCCAAAAACAGTTACTTGTCAAGTGGATGGGATATTCTGATAAATTCAATTCTTGGATACCTGCCAGCGATTTACAAAATTTACAATGAATAACGATCAATTTCACCTAATTTTCCCGAGCAATAGCAGTATGAAGTATTTTCCGCACAATACTACGACTCGCTTTATCACACAACTGCCACACGAAATTCGTTTGCAGGGTCGTTGGGCTGTTGGCCTTACAGAAATTCAATTTCCAAGAACATTTCTTCATGGAAGACACAATTTGCCTGATCGAATGGAAAATCGCATAGCTCTAATGACGAATGTGCCAAGTAGTAGTAGTCGTAGTAGTAGTAGTATCGTTGAAGAGAAAAATGAAGACAATTATGAGAGAAAAATTAAAGAAGCGAAAATTGACGGTGACGATTTACTTGTTAAATACTCGCTTCCTTACGTTCTTAAAGGGGACAGCGAGTTCTCTGAGCTTTATAACAATGCTATTAGAGATAAATATACAGCAGGTATGTTGACTGGTAAATGGTTAAGTCCTATTGTCTCCGAGTTTCGACCTGGTGTGTACCCACAGGTAAACGATGTCGTCCGAGCGATAAACCAGACTCCGATTGCCCGAAAACATGTAGGCTTAGTTTTCCAAAAAGACAAAGATTGTTATATCAAAGTTGAAAAAATTTGTCAAGACGATTATGATATGAAAGGTCGTCATTTTCTTGCAATAAGTGAAAAAGTATCTCGTATGTACTTGGTTTTGCACCACAACAATTAATATCAGATAATTCTCATTATGCTAATCACCCTCCAAGTCTGGCTCGTGATTTACCTGAGAAAATGTTTGTTTATTGCGATATTTGCGGACCTCATATTACAGGCGATGTACTAACACCACTTTTACGTATTATTCCTGTCGACACCCGAAACTACATTTTTGTATCCACGCAAGTTACTCAGTTTTCCTATCCGAATTTCATTTCTCTTCTTCATACTCAATTTCGCACGATAGAAATAGATATAAGGGATCATGCTGGACTTCCTATACCATTCGACTTTGGCACTCTGACAGTTACACTCCTATTTAAAAAAATTGATTAGAGAAGGGGAAGAAGAAGAAATAAAAATTATATGATCCAGTAATAATAATAATGAGTTATTACGTAGATTATTACACAACACAAGTCGGTGGAGGGGGAATATCAAAAACTTATGTCGGATCGTCCTATCAGAGAGGCCATCGAATCGGAAGCTTTCTAGGTGGGCTTTTTCAACGTGTATTGCCGATATTAGCGCGAGGTGCGCGTACAGTTGGAAAGGAGGGACTTCGAACAGGTGTTAACATTTTAAATGATGTCGATAGGAAAGTACCACTCAAGCAGGCATTCAACTCGCGTATTAATGAATCTGGTCAAAAATTAAAAAGAAAAGCTTTGGATAAAATTGATAATCTTATGAATGGATCAGGTTATAAATTTGGTGTAAAAAATTTCGGACCTCAGTTGTCCGGAGTTCGTGGTCTTGAGAGTGTCCCGCAGCTTAGAAAAGGGATTAAACGAAAAAAAAGTTAAGAGGCTTAGTACAACAAGTAAATCAAAGAAGAAGAAAAGGGTAAAAATTCGAAATCTAAAAAGAAAATCAATAGTAATAAAAAAAGGAAAAATAAGAAAACACAGAAGAAACAAAAGCGTAAATCTAGCGCTGGAAAAAATCGTTTTATTTCGGACATTTTTGGCGGTTAACAAGTAGATTATTATATGATGTCATTTTTACACTCACATTCTAGCGAGTGTTTGAAAACTGAACTAGATCTTTTTTCTCTTCCACCTACTCAAACATCTATTGAGAGCTCACAATGGGTTCATTACAATCCCGCTTCATCGCTGACCGACGATTCGCCGATAGAGTTTGTCATTCCAGGCCACGGCGAAGACTACATAGATCTCGCTCATACAATGCTCAGTATACGCGTCAAGCTGGAAGCACGGGTAGAAACTTCTGTAAATGCAGAAGATCTGAAAAGTGTAACTAAGATAAACAACTTACTTCATTCGATGTTCAATCAGGTGGACGTATATTTCAATCAAAAACTCGTTTCTCCTCCAAACAACGCATACGCGTACAGAGCTTACCTGGAAACATTACTCAATTATTATCCATAGACCAGCTGCAAAAAAGAGACATCTGACTTCCGCTCTCTGGTGTGTCGATACTGCAGGAAAAATGGAAGATTTGTCAACCGCAGATACAGGCATCCATATCCGTCGAGCTAATTTTGGTGCAGGCAAAACAATAGATCTAATCGGTCATCTGCATTGCGACATTTTCAATGAAAACAAATTTCTTCTCAACGGAGTCGAGATGCGTCTTCGACTCGTACGTACAAAAGATGGTTTTTGCCTTTTGGATCCCATCAGGACATGCAGTTTACACATTTTGGAAGCATCGCTCCTCGTATGTCGTTCAAAAATAAGCCCCGGAATTTTACTAGCACACGCGAAAGCTCTAGCACAAAGAACAGCAAAATACTCGATAACAAGAGTGGAGGTCAAAGCGCTCCTTTTACATGGCGGTATTCACGGTGAAACTCTTGATAATCTTATTCACGGTCAGTTGCCTAATAGAATAATCATTGGTTTCGTCGAGAACCGAGCCTCTAACGGAAGTAGAGAACTTAATCCGCTTAACTTTAAAAATTACAAGATTAATTTCGTATTCCTTTACGTCGATGGTACACAAATACCCTCGAAACCTCTGCAGCCAGATTTTTCCAAAAATAAACTTTACGTTGATGCTTATCAGACTCTTTTTTCCGGCACTGGTATTCACTTTCTTAATGAGGGTAATGATATTGATAGAAGCGATTACCCGAAAGGATTCTGCCTCTTTGCTTTTGATCTTACCCCTGATCTTTCTGCAAATTGCTATTCTCACTGGAATCTCATAAAACATGGAAGTCTACGAATAGAGGTGCGTTTTGAAGATCCACTTACCAACACAGTAAATTGTATTGTATACGCAGAATATGATAACGTTTTGGAAATAGACGCGTCTAGACAAGTTATTGTTGATTTTGGAGGGTAATAAATCATTTTCGCCGCCGCCTTAATTTCTTGGAATTTTACATATCTCACATCCTAATGTACACCTGTGTTTACTTAGGACAGGTTTGAACAGGAAATGAGTACCTTTTTACAATCTCGCTGTTATATCTCGAAACTGCAGCTGTGTAAACATTAAAAACGATGGGAAAAATCTTGTCGGTTGTTTCATTACGTGGTTACTCACTGCCGTCTTCTTCAAACGCATTATCAGTAAGACTCTAATAGTGCGAAGAATATTATGGACTACGTGATTGATATTCAAGGCTCTCGCAATCTTGAAAATAAGTTTATTGCAAAAGAAGTGGCTGTCAATGTAGTAAATCATAACTTTATCGGACATTGGATAGCTGCACCACCTTATCCCTTCTCGGATCTTTGTAGCGATGCGAAACAGTAGACTAACTGGCTCACCTGTTATTTTTACGCCATCCAGTGATTTCAGGGAGATACTTCTACGAATTTCCTACATTCGAATCTTCGTGATGTCGCAAAATCGGCTGGTCAAATCTATACCCGTGGCCGGGAGAAAGCTGCACTTTTGCAAAATATCATGAGTAGACAGATTATTATTCTGAGAGAATTAACCTGTCCAAATTTAAAAAAACTGGAATCAAGTAAAGATTACTGTTTTCACCACAGTATGAAAAAAGGAACATTTTTTACATGTGCTCTCAATAACGCAACTAAACTGAAAATCTGGCTTCAAAGTCGAAGACGAGAGGAAATATCACTTCAAGGTATCACACGTCAGAGTACACTGAAAAAAATTTCTGTTTTAAAACTGAAAATCATGCGACGGCGGTGACATCGAGGACGGTCGCTGACAAAATACAAATTTCTGTTCAAAAAATCAATCAGACTGCGAGTGAGGTAAATAACCCTTTAACAGATTTGCCTCGACTTGGCAGTCCTGGAAATAGAGATGGACAGCCTTCAGATACTTCGAGTACTTCAAGCAATACCACGACATACGACTGGTGTATTCCCTGCGGATCGGATACCGAATGTGTGGATGAGACCGGCTGCTTTAATTTTCAACACGGATCCACACAATAAAAACAGATCGCATTCGGCTGCGGTTTATATTGACAGAAATGGTCACTAAACGTAATTTGACAGCTACGGCCTACCTTTTCTTATTCTTCAACATCTTTATCGTCTGCGAGGAAACTGTACCCTATACCGATGGAACACAAGCAGAGTTGCAAAGTTCCTCTTCGGACGTGTGTGGTCAGTTTTTTATTATGTTCTAGTATCATATTTGCTGTGGTTTTTCTTTGCGTGAGTTTACCAGGCTTTTTAGCAAAAATCTAAAAAATAAAATTAGGCCGAGCATTTTGCACAAAACTGAAGATAGGTTTCAAGGTGGGGATTATGACAAGGGGGCTATTAAAACACATCTTGAATCCTGTATTCAATCTTGCTCTTCACAACTTGCTACTTTATGTCTAACGTAGTATACTTACATTTAATACAGCGCACTACGTGTTACCTTAAGAATTTATCAAATATATTTTTGCGACATGTGTTTATAATATCTATAAGTCTTCAAGTATCTTTCTCTCTTTTTTCATGATGCGTCACTTATATGCCTTTACTTTTAAGATTTATTAGAAATTCTGGTTTGGAAGAAAAGGAAAGCGTTTTTGGGTGTGTGTGTGATTTTATTCAATGAAATAAAATGATATCGCTGTCTACGATGTGTAATAATCATAATCGTCATAATAATCGATAATTTTAAGTATATGTATTTTTTAGATGTAAACTATTTTTAATTTTTAACTTATAAACCGGTTTTACTAGTTGTAATAAGATGTAATTTTTTTTGAAAATTTGGTGAATAAATCTATTTTAATAGGTTTCAACATAACCCTAATCTATTTATTTATCTTCCTCTTCTTTTAAAAAATAAGTTTTATTATTTAACTTTGAAATTTATTTCTTAATTAAAAGTCATTATAATCGAATCATAGAAGTTAATTATTCCTTTCAGCAGTAGTCGAGAATCTAAGAAGCCATAAGTACACCCGGTAAGAAGGCTTGAATAGAATAGGATTGAAAATTTCAATTCATGTTAATACCTGATTTTCCCTTCGTTCTCTTAAACCAGAAACAGTAATTAGAAAGAAGCAACTGCTATACGTTTCAATACAGTTTGAAAAATATAATTTTCTACCTATCTAATACCAAAAGCAGTAAAAGGACAATTTACTGACGATTATTAAAGAATTTATTATTACTATATGTATGTTTAATTATATTAATTAATTAAATAATTATTTAATTAATTATTCAAGTTAACTAATGTTTTCAGAATACATAAATTCTTTTTGGTATCTCGGTATCACAAATCCTATTTCATTCAATTCAGTTATACCATTTGGAATTGAGGATAATACGTTTCATATAAAATCAATTCAGATTTATTGAATTGAAGTCACACCATCTCTCCGCAATGTAAACTTGAATTCACTGTAATAGACCCTTCCTAACTTGAATTCAAAAACCGGTAATTCAGAAAATTCAATGTACACATTTCGCGAATGAATCAAACTGAATTGAACACACTTCATACCTAACCTTCTTTTTGGAATAGGAAAGAGAGTCATTAACACTATGTGAATAGACGGGAATTACATTTCTGAGCCACTTATTACTTTCTTGAACATTGAAGCCTGAAGGGAAAAACAGGTATTAAAAATAATAGGATTATCTCTACTTTCACGCTGAAATCTTAAATTTTTAATTCTATTCTATTCAAGCCTTCTTACCGGGCACCTTTAAATATGGCGCCATACAGTCTACGAAACTCCATCAACCCTGCACTAGTATACAACTCCCTGAAATACCATCGCTTGTCCATCTATTCCTTATCTCCCATTCCTAGATTTTAAACAAACACTACCGTCGAGCGAGGCAAGGACCAACCAGCCGGCGACTGGCGCCAGACGTCTGAGCAAACACCGAGGAGTGCGGGTATGACGGCTGGAGAGCCATAGTTGCCCTTAAGGGAGTTGTAGCGCTACGTAGCTAGTCAAAATGAAAACTGTCTTGCATTTGACTTCCGAGGTACCTGATGTGGCAACGTCGCCTCGCGCGTGTTAGTGTGTGTGTACATAGACATCAATCATATGTTGTGTTTTATTCAGACTGATCTTCACCTACAATACTACAGGGTATCGCGGTGTTGCCACATCTGCTACGTAATGACAAATACATCGTAAAACTTCTATGGTTTCAACGTAAAATTAATTTTTTGTAGCATTTGCGAGTATCCTTCGGACAATATTAAAGAGTGAAAATGTTCACTACATATTTTTTTACTATTACAAGTTGTTTCATGAAAATCTGTTTGTCAATTACAAAATGGCGAGTAATTCAATGACGTAAAATGTTAGGATGCCATAAGAACACATGTTAAAAGCCCGATTCCAAAATTATTAATTTCTCTTTACATAGGTACCCTAGGCTCATGAAAATTCAACTGCATGTCTTAAACGCCATTACGAAGTGATATGCAAAGTTTTATCAAAATCTGTTTTTCAATTCGTTTTTGGGTACAACTCCCTTAACTACTTCTGTTCTTAAGTATAAATCAGAATATTCACCTAAAGTATTAATTTTAAATACGCTCCAGACATAGCATGCATGCAAATAATCTTCTTCAGAAATATCTTCATTATTTAGGGTTGTATAAAATTGATCTTTTTCCGGTAATTTGTTTTCCTCCAGTTTTTTTCAATCATCAATATACTCGTAAGGGAAAACGCCTTTTCTGGTTAAGAGTAGAAATTCAGCATCATTTTTACAATTCTCTTTCGTTATCTTTTTTTCATCATTTTCAAGATAAGATGCTAATTTCTCGAGGCTGCTTGGCATGAATCGTAACGAATCAATAAATCTAAAAGATATTTTCGTATTTTCTGCATTTTTTTGTGAAAGATATATATTTCTCTTTATTTATGGGTAACAATTTAAGAGAACCTTCAAAATTCGTAGCTGAATCTTTTATAAAAAAGTGTGCGTCATACCCTCCCTGGCGGACCGGCCGAACGCAAGCATTACGCTGCAGCGTAATGGTAAAGTAATGTTAAAGTAATGGTAAAGTAATATGGTATTATAATTAATAAAAGAAACAAAATAAATATGTAAACTGTTGCAATTAGGATAATACATTAAAATTTACGTTAAATGGTCATACCGTAATTGCAACAAGTTGCTTTTTCAGCGTTCAAAAATAAAAAAAACAAAGTGGCTGTAATTGAAGCCAAGCCCCTGCATGTTGGCAGTCTGCTAACGGCGGCTTCAAGCGGGTTGCCAACATGCAGGGGCCCGACTTCAATAACAGCCACATAATTTTTTAATTTTTTAACGCTGAAAAAGAAACTTGTTGCAATTACGGCATGACCATTTAACGTAAATTTTAACGTCTAATTATAATTGCAACAGTTTACATATTTATTTTGTTTCTTCTATTAGTTGTAATGCAAAAGTACAAATAGGCTCTATAGATCCAAGAAAAGGGAGTGGGAAAAGAATAAAATACTAGCAATAGAAGCGCATAATAAACAAAATAACCCGCGTGAGATGTACAGGGGAATCAATTTTATAAAGAAAGGCTTTCAAAGTAGAACGGAAGTAATGAGGGACGAAAATGGCAATCTAGTAGCCGATGCGACAGAGAGACTGAATTTATGGAAAGATTATTTCGATAAACTATTAAATGTACGCGAAGCCCCCGTTGAAGGTAATCTCGGCGAAATCCACACTGCTGATCTATTAATTAACGATCCTACTGATATAAAAATAGAAATGGCCATAAAGAAGTTGAAAAATAACAAAGCCGCGGGCATCGATGACCTACCGTCAGAACTGATAAAAAATGGAGGCCCTTGCCTCACAAGGCAAATTTGTAAATTGATACGCGCAGTTTGGAAAACAGAACGCATGCCGGAAGAATGGAATACCTCTATCATTATTCCCATCTTCAAAAAAGGCGATAAAACTAACTGTAACAACTATCGGGGAATTTCACTTGTGCCTTCGTGCTACAAGATCCTGTCTAATGTTATCCTAAGTAGAATAACTCCTTTTGCCGTGGAAATCATTGGGGATTACCAGTGTGGATTCCGCCGAAACCGATCTACAAGCGATCAAATGTTTACAATTAGACAACTGTTAGAAAAGAAATGGGAATTTAATGAAACAGTACATCAGCTATTTATCGATTTTAAAAAAGCTTACGACTCTATTATACGCGCGCGAATGTACTGGATCCTAGAGTTCTTGGGTGTGCCAAGAAAATTGGTTAAACTTATCGAAATTTGCTTAAGCGGCAGTAAGGGTAGAATACGCGTAAACGGTAGTTTATCTGAAGAGTTTTCGATCCGCGATGGCCTGAAACAGGGCGATGCACTTTCGTGCGTCCTTTTTAACTTAGTTTTACAATACGTGGTTAGGCATGTGCAGGCGAATCCGACCGGTGCTACCCTCAATGGGGTAATAACAATTTTTGGATATGCCGATGATCTCGACGTACTAGGGGATGATAAAGAAACGGTAGCTAAAAATGCTGAAATCTTGATCGCAAAAGCCAAAGAGATTGGCTTGGAAGTTAGCGAATCGAAGACAAAATATATGACCGTCGTCAGGTCCGGACAAAGTAATCAAGACGGGGATCTAATGGCCGGAAATATGAAATTCGAAAGGGTTAACGAGTTTAAATACCTCGGGTCTATTATAACTAGCGAAAATAAGATTAAAACGGAAGTCAATGCGCGGCTACACGCTGGCAATGGGTGCTATTATGCAGCAAACACGCTACTAAAATCGCGATCGCTATCTAGAAACATCAAAGTAAGAATTTACAAAACGATAATAATGCCGGTCGTCATGTACGGGTGTGAAACGTGGGCGCTGACGAAAGGAGAAGAGAATAGGTTTAGAGTTTTCGAGAATAAAGTACTTAGAAAAATCTATGTTCCAAAAAGGGACGAAGAGACCGGCGAGTGGAGAAAACTGCATAATGATGAGCTGCACGCTCTCTACGGGTCAGCAAATATTAATAGAGTAATGAAAGCGCGTAAATTAAGATGGGCGGGGCATGTAGCAAGAATGGGCAATGAAAGAACAGTGGCGCAAGTTTTAAGAGGGAGACCGACTGGTAAGAGACCCCTAGGCAGACCGAGAAACAGATGGGAGAAAAATGTAAGGGATGATCTAAAAGAACTAGGACATGATTACTTAAACTGGATGGAGAATGCACAAGACAGAGATGTGTGGCGGTCTCGGGTAGATGAGGCAATGAACTTTCGAGTTCGAACTGCTAATCTATAATAATAATAATAATAATTAGTTGTAATGCCATATTACAATACCATTACTTTAACATTACTTTACCATTACGCTGCAGCGTAATGCTTGCGTTCGGTCGGTCCGCCAGGGCTGATAAGTTATGAAATACAACCGGTACTGTATTGGTTACTTTAAAATTAATATTGCAATTTCCGTGACTGCAGCCACGGTATTTACCTGTAAAGTGGTCATGGACGCGGTGTTTAATGTCATCAGGTGTGAAAGGCTTTTCGAAAATGTGACAGATTTTAGCATTAAAAAATGCTTGTTTTTGTTTTGAGGTTAATGGTTCCATTGGAACTATATTTTTGAAAAAGGAATCTACAAATTTGGCTATTTCTTGTAATTTATCCATAAACCATTTAATACAATCCTTTTCCTTATAACTCTCAAATCGAGAAAGAGAGTCATCGAATTCACATTTTAAATAAAATGCTACACTATGGGGAATGTGCTTTGAATACGCTTCTGTGTTTAATTTATTATTATTATCAAAGAATGGTTCTAAGAGACTCTCAGTATCAGCATAAATAACAAAATTAACTTCATCTTTAAATCTGTAGTTTTAAAATTTTCTCTTCTTCTCTCCGTAATATAACTTTACATTTATTCAAATTCATGCGATCAGTTTTATGGTTTTCTAATGAACTTTCATATTTAAAATGAGATAAACATCTATCACAAAGCCAGGTTCGATTGTTATCCTTTGTAACTTGTGATTTTACTAATCTAGATAAGTTACGAATCCACGCAAAATGATAAATAGTGTTGAAATCTTCATTATTTTCAATATCAATATTATAATAAATCATCAACGTTATCAACATCTTCAGTAAAGTCAATTTCTGTATTTTGAATCATAAGTAGATGGATTGCAGGAATATTTGATTCTTGAGAACTTAAATAAATTGAAACTTTCTCTTTCTTTTTTGTTTTCTCATCTTGTTCTTTGTCATTTATTTTTTCAAATTTGGATACCTCTTCTCAACGAATAGGAGACTGTATATTATCATACTTCAATACACGAAGTAGTATAAGGAGATCCAACTCTATGGGCCATTTCGGAAAATTGTACCCCCATTATTCCCTGCCCACATCCTATAGCACTTCAGATAACGTATTTTAGCGCCTCTTGCGGAAAACCGTTATAACATAGGTTTTGCCGTTGGTTTTCAACAGTTTCAGATTCTCTCATGAGAGGCGCTGCAATACCTAATCTGCTATGCTGTGGGTATGCTATAGGAAGTGGGCACGGAAAAATGGGGGGGTATCCTTATATTAGAGTTGGATCTCCTTATACTACTTCGTGCTTCAATACCTGACTAAAATGAGGGTAAGAACTCGTTACATTTACATTATTTTTTGCGGGATGGAGCGCTGCTGTGGCTGACCATAAAAAACAATACGGATCATGATTCTCGATATTTACAACTGCTTTTTTACTTTTAATATATTTCGGTAATGTAACGAAAGTAGATAAGCCTAATTGAAGTGGTGCATATCTGTTTATGTTAACAATTACATTTATTATTTCCTTCAAAGACTAATTGGATTTATTTTGTTGAAACTCCTCAACTTTAACTAAAATCTCTTCAATTACGTGATTTAGCCAAGCATTAATATCTTTCGACGGAAGAATAATTTCATTTTTGGTGTTGAAAAATGTAATTTCTTCAATTATTTCATACTTTTTTCCGACTTAACTACAATAGCCGTATATCTAGCCCGATTTGCGGGGATAACCTCACCTATTCCTAACCAATCTGTCACTCATGCTCAGTTCCGCTTCATTACTCCCAAACGCTTTGCATCTCTAAAAAAATTTCTCAAATCTTTGTGTTACAAATTAATAATGGTTCCTGTTCTTATTCTATTTTTAAAGGCTGACTCTAGATCTTAAATATTTTTTTCTATTTTGTTTCCTATGTTTACTCACATAAACTTCATCTTTCTTCTGTAGTAGCTTAAATTTTTGGTTCGCACTTTTCAAAATCCCAGGTATTGATACAATTTTATTTTTACTACCAACCGTGAATGTATCCCTATTTAGTTTGAAAATTTTGTTTAAAAGTCGAATATTCTGTTTTCCAAGTTTAATCCACTTATCAATTCCAACCCTATTATCAAAATTTAATTTATCTTTTCTCAGCTCATATGCTTTTTCCATGATATTTATAATTTTTTTACAATTTTTAGAATTCATTTTTTTTTCAAATATTTTATTTAAAAAATTACACAACTCTTATGATTACACAATTGTACACTGCAAACTCTTCGTTTTGCAACTGATTGGTAGTAACAAGGGCCGCTTTATTTATAATGCTGGCTCGTCTAATTTCTTGGAATTCTAGTGACGTACTTTAAAGAATAAAAATTCCGCTGCCTCTCGAAGCTTCTTTTACAAACATCAAAGATTGTTTGCATAAATTTCATAAAAGAAAATATAAATGCGATACTTACCGCTCAAGTTACCTCACATTCTTCTCTTGATTCACTTTTTCTCACCAACCAAAATCATTGCGTGTTGTACATGTGTTATAAAATACCATGGACCCCTAAGCTGATAAGAAAAGTACGCGTACTCTGATAATCAACGGCGTCCTTTATCTAATGCACCGTTCCCAGCTTTGGAAAGAATCTTAAATATAAAATCATACTTCTCCTATTAAATGTAAAATGATTATATCAAAGAAAGAGTTGCTCAGCCGTCGGATGCCCTTCTTGGAAAAATGTCGCTCGAAATTTAAAAACAAGCGACAAACAACCTATGGAGTGATACATGGTTGCTCTAAGAAAGCATCCAGAGGCGACTGTTGTCACCTCCAACACTCGCAGCCGCTGTGTAAGGATAACAGCGGTGAAGACAAACTGCAAACTACACCATGCTCCTAATTTTGTACTTACAACATCATCGCAAATGATTTCAAACTTCGTATTAAAAAAACTTATAACATCCTCATCTCATCAGTGACTTGACTTCGTCCGTGGTTATGATCGGCGCCATTAGATTTGGGAGTTGGCACCTCATCACGACCCAAAACCGAGCCAAAAACCACCTTATCCGATATGTTAACCACTAAGTTTTGTGTGAAAGAAAAAAAATGATTTTCATAGATTTCGGGCGCTGTGAGGAATGCTGTGCGCGTATTCGAATTTAATATTTAATTGCGTTAGTTCATACAGGGATAATTATTATTCGATATTATTATTTTGGTCTTAACCCAAGACAAGCAACATAATTCAACCTCTGCGCATACGTGTGATAATAAAAAAACCTGAATTAAAGGTGTTGACTAAGTGTAGTATATGCTCGCGGAATGTGCAAATTAACTGGAAGAAATAAAATTTCCAATAAAATATTTCATTTTAAGATTTTAGATTAGATGGAAAATATGGTTTACAAATTTTAGATTGAACAGACTAGTTTGCGGGAAACAGGAAAGAAAAGGAAAATTGATTTAAGATAGAAAAATAACCTGGATTTAATGAAGTCAAATATAATTTGGAGAGGATTTACTGAGTAATTGGAAGAGCCCACGTGCTCAATTTAAGAATGAATTCTTGGCGAAACTGCACGTAGATAATGTCGAGGAATCCTTAGGCGTTGAAAATCATTCGCACTAGTAGAGCATTTCTCCCGCCCATTTGGTGTATTTGAATTTCAGTATGTAACTTGCAGCAAGAGTAGATTAAATTGTTATAATAGACAATAAGGTGCACAAAAAGAAAGCTTTTTTAAGCAAGGAATGCCTATATTAGTCAAAAGACCTTAACACAGAAAACTGTAAATGAGAAATTTGAAATCATAACTGATTTCCACTGAGTGTGCGCGAAAGCACGAACGAACCGCTCCCTCAGTCTCCCTTATCTTTACTTTTCTAAATTAAAATAAAATTACAACTTTATGCATACTAATTTGTCATTTTTTACTATTTTAAAGTGACTTGAAAACTAAGTTAACCAATTTTTTCACGTTCAA
Source organism: Andricus curvator (assembly GCA_932195095.1). NCBI lineage: Eukaryota > Metazoa > Arthropoda > Insecta > Hymenoptera > Cynipidae > Andricus > Andricus curvator. The sequence continues at coordinate 17,917 of CAKNYM010047263.1, read as the reverse complement.
AAAAATAGTAGTGTTTTTCCGTTAAAAACGTTCAACTCCTTTGTGGTGGCTAAAAGTGTTAGATACATTTTTTATCGGCGGGGTTAATACTTTTTTGAGCCCATTCAATTTGATTAAGTTAAAATCTAAAATAAAATTATAGTAGAGAAATGTTTACTATTACTAATAACGATTGTGATTATTTGGGAGCTTGTTCCTGACGCTATTTTTCCGCGTGATCACTTTTCTTATGGTCTGTCGCTCAATACCTGCGACCAAGGACGTGAAGAGGTGGTGTTATTGTTGTGGTGGCTTGCGCGGCTTGGCTGGGTAGTTGCCAGCTTGCTCTTTCCCCAGGGGTGCTATTCTCGAGTTTCGTTCTAATATTTTAGAATGCTGAAATTTTAGAGCGGTCTTTTAGAACACTAAAATTTTTAGAACGCTTTCGGTATTCTCGAGCACCGCTCTATTCGGCTTCGAACGGAATAGAATGCAAAATAGTGCACCGTTTGTAGTGCGACGTTGCCGATGTGTAATTTGAAGTGGGAGCGGTAAATAGACCAATGCCGTGGCGAGTACAGAAGTAAGTAAAACGGTGGGGGTATGTTGGCTCGATGTTACCATTTGAGATTATCGTTGACTGATGGATTCACTTGATGGATTATTTTCTTTGCTTCTATTAATTTATTTATATTTTTGTACGTTCATTTCTCACAGTCATACGTGTTGTGATACAATTTTTTTTAGGTTAATTTATGGCAATTTTTTTCACTTCTACGTGAACGTATTTGGTTTCGAGGTTATTTTTACCAAAATCTTTTACTTTCTCGTTTTGCGCTTATAATAATTTATTTCTATTCGTGTTTTTTCACTACCCGCAGTCATACGTGTTGTCATGTACTTGTTTTTGAGGTTGATTTTAGGCTATGTTTCTCCCTTCTACGTGTGACGTATTTTGTTTCGAGGTTATTTTTATAAAAATCTATCACTTTCTCGTATCTTTAGCGTTCTATTTTTCTTTTAGAGTGGTATAGAACCACTCTTTGTAAAGTGTTCTAAAATTTTAGCATGCTAACCATCAATTACAACTCGAGAATAACGATTTACGCCAACCATTCTAAAATCAGCCATTTTAGCATTCTACAATATTAGAACGATACTCGAGAATAGCACCCCAGTTCTTGTTTCGACTTTTTTGCCGGACACTTGTCATCTCTTTCTGCGATCAAGTTAGGCGCGCTACATTATTTAAAGTGATTCTGGGTTCGAGTTCTGACCCGTGAACTCTAAAGTCTAATGCTTATTCCAAGGTAAAGTGTTCTCAACTTAAATACGTGATTCTTAAACAGTTTCTCGTGCTTGTGCCTCTTTCGGATTATCGTGAACTGAAGCATGTTTTTCCCTTCTGGATTATAGTGATAACCCAGTAAAAAGAAACTAATTGGGACGAATTGAGAATAATAAATAAAATAAAAAAATAAAAAATAAAACGAATAAAATGTTTAGGGGATCTAATTCATTTGAATGCGTCAGCACGAATTATTTTCAGTGTCCTCCAATTCATTTTAATTCGCGAGATTTTAAGTCAAGCTCCAATTCGCCAGAATTCGCCAGCACGAATACAGTTGAAGACTGGCCTATTCAATAGAATTCGTAAGCTATAACCAACGCGCTCGGCATAAAGTATCCGTTGTACATAAATATCAATGAGTCCCGTAGCTTAGTGGTCGCCCTCTGGACTTTATACACTTGAGTGCCATTGCTGACAACTGTAGCAAAGATATTATAAACTTAGATGCGGTACGGGGTGTCAGAGTGGGGGAACCATATACCTATATATGGACATCACATTTTGTGTCATATCGAGGTGCTGCCCTCACCGTACTACGAAGTCGAGTGCTGGTTTTCTCGATCTTCGTCAAATATGACGGTAAAACAGTAGAAAGATTTTTTTAGGTTAGAAAAGTTTGACATGTATCGCTTCATAAACACCGCACTTCCGAATATAATAATAAATAGCGCAATGTCTAGACACACCGAAAATACATATTTGGAAAAAATAATGAAAAATTAATAATGACAGAAGCACTGATAATATGGTAATAAATAAACTGAATTGTGAGAGTAATACTGTGAAAAAGATAATTATGTTTATATTTGTTAAATATTATAATTTCTAATACGTTCACGTTTTTCTTTGAATGATAGAATGTATAGAATTTTTTTTAGATCTGAAGCTTGAGACTGGTTTTTTGTACATAGTATTTTTCAAAAATGTTAAAAAATGCTTTCTCGAAAATCGAATTTTTAATTTAAAAAAAAAACTAAACAGAAATTTCGAGATAAGCCAGTGCTGAAAAAGTTTTTCTTTGATAAATATATTTTTTAAATTAAAATAATCGAACATTTATACCAGTGTTACGTCCCAAGAAACATCCCTTCTAGAAATAATTAATTGAAAACAATTCAGGACGCTAGAACGAAATTTGAATTGTTTCTAATCGTGTTTCTTAATCGTGTGTGCACGATTGGGAACGATTGAGTGTTGCAAAGTTTCAATCGTTCCCAATCGGGCCAATCGGTAGTAGGATTTCGAGGTTATGAAGTGGCAATTTGATGGCAGCACTTTCGTCTCGCGGGAATTATTTGAAAACGTTTATTTACTTTTTTTCGAGACAACACATTTTAAGCAATATTTTCATGAAAAAAATTAAATATATGTTTTGTAATAATTTCCGCGAGCTGATAGTGCTGTCATCAACAAATTTGCCAATGAGGTGAAGTTTTTTCATCAAATTATTCATTTGATTGTCTATAATTTTGTATAAAAAACATGTCATTTATTAAATAAATTACTTAACCCAGCGTCATGGGGTTGGGTCTGTGAGACACGGCACATTTTATTTTGCTTGAAGTTCGTTTACTATGCGTGCGACGTTGCCGTTCTTCTCAGTAGCTGGAGCTGCTGAGTCGTTCTAAGCGTTGCAGGTAACACATTCTTCTAGTGGCGACCGCACTGAGAGTTACACGTACACAAAGTTGAAAAAGGTAAGTGAGACCTATCCCCGCATTTAGTGCCACAATTTTGCGCCATTTTGTATACATATGATTTTAATTCTTTACAATTTACACTGACCCTTCACAAATTATCAAATCGCAAATTGTCGCAGAAGTGCTTCTGCCGCCCGCCACTGCGACCCCAGCTGGAAATTCCTGTACAGGAACCTGTACAGGTAATCTTGACGGTTACTGTGCAGGAATTTGGCGAAGGAAACTGTACATGATCCTGCAAAGGAACCTGCACCGACAAAGGAACCTTTGAATGATCCTGTACAGGTGCCTGTACAGAAACGTGTATAGGATCCTTTAAAGAAAGCCGTTGAAGGAACCTTTGGAAGGATCCTGTACAGAAACACGTATAGGGTCCTTTACAGAAAGCCATTGCGAAAACTGATGTCGCTTACATCTATAAACTAGCCTTCCTTTTATTCCCTTGAAGAGCCAACTCACTATCGAGAGAGCTGCAGCGAACCCTCGCGGATTAGTTCCTATGCAGGTTCATGTAATAGGATCCTGAACATGTTCCTGTACATGAACCCACACCTCAATTGACTCTGTGAAGTAACCTGTACAGGACCATTCAAAGGTTAGCTTGTATACAGGTTCCTTTGTAGGATCATGTACAGTTTCCTTCGCCAAATTCCTGCACAGGAACCGTCAAGATTACCCATACAGGTTCGTGTGCAATTTCGTGTACAGAAACATGTGCAAGATCCTCCGAAGTTTCTGTACAGGAATTTTCAGCTGGGACCTCTCTCGTCCATGATCAATAGCATGGACGAGATAGTTTTTTTTAATGCTTTATTAATATGAATAAAACATAATATTATATGATATTTTTCTTTTATTTATTTACATGAATACCTAAAAAGATAAACTGGAATACATATTACCTTTTTTATTAATAAAGTACTGGTATAATTCGTATCTATAGATATAATAAACGGGTCTATATGCCCCACCCCTACGACCGTGTAACACTTTTCCACCCCCATGACGCCGGGTTGAAGTATTTTAGGTACAGAACAATTAAAATTAACTGAGAGTAAAGCTATTCAGATTCTTTTTCATCTTCTAATATCCCTTCTAGAAAAAAATGATTTGACCCGATTGAGACAGATTGACAGGTGAATCGTTTTGAATTGGTATTAATAGGGACAAATTTTGTTTATCGTTCTCAATCATTTTCAATCGGTACAAGCGTTTAAATCGTTCGCAATCGGGTAAGGGAATATAGACGTCGATCGGAAACCTAATCCTAAAAGCCGACCAAAAACGCGTGCAATTTATATAATTTATTATTTTATTGTCATTCGTCCTATGTAGTCTTGTTGTATATTCAATGCAATTGCTTAATATTGCTTAAAATATGAACTATTCGTGCATATTTGCTTGTGCCTGCGACGTACGATGAAGATATATTATATTTCAAGACGACTTCAGAAAGTTTTCCCAATGTTTTGAGATCCGAGGAAGTGGACAAGAAATAAAACATACATGTTTTATTATTTTTGTGGATGAGTATCTCTTAGGAAGAAAAACCAAAAAATTCGGGATTTATAAGATATTTAAATCAGTTCTTGAACCTAATAACCCTGTTAATTATGCTTTAGGCTCGAGATTTTTGCTCCAGTGAGAAAATATGTAAAATATAAAGGTGTGAAATGAACAAAATTTTAAAGTAATAAATCTCATGAAGAAAATACAATGAACAAAACATTTGAAAATGTTTAAAAATTGTCACTTATTTTTTCCCCTAAATACTCATAAATCATATTATTGTTATTATTTATGATTCAGTGCCAAGTTCAAATGGTATTTATCGAGTTATCATTTTCATTTCTGCAACGTAATGTAAAAATCATTTTACTGGAACTACGTGCTCACATTCTACCCGCACACGTGCGACTCGTACGCCGTCTGAGACATATGCGACCACATGGGCGGATTAAGACCCTTCGGGGCCCGGAGCTACAATAACCACGGGGCCCCTTCAAGGGGGCGGATTTTAGGAAAAAGAGCATATGCGTTCTCATTGTAGAGTAGATTTTTATGTAATTAAATTCACTTCAATAACAAATAAAAATGTATTTACATAGTAATAATAATAAGTCAGTTTATAGTACTTTCGTAATCTTTCGATTAACTGTTTTAGCTAATTCCCAGATAACAATGCGTGCGACGCACGTCACCCGCATTTCGTGATTCTCATGCAATGCGTGCGAGAACGCGTGCATCTCGCCAGCAATATATGATGGTCATTTAGCTGCGAGCGTTATGAGTCGCATTTCGCTAACACGGAACATGGGCACATGCTGCGAGCTTTATGAGTTGCATTTCGTCATCATGAAGATGCGTGAAAATTAACTTATATTAAAAAAATTTTCTTAATCAATTGAATTTATTTTTCAACTTGTTTTTAAATTACATACATTGGTATAAATTAAAAAATGTCAATAATTCTAATCGCAAATAAATTTCAAGTGAAATTTATTTTTTCTTTGCACTTTTAATTTGTAATATTTATGAAGAATGATCGAATAATATGAAAAATGATATGCAGTTAAAAATTTAATTTATGTTTACATAAATTTTAATTTCCGACCGTTCGTCAGGTTCGTTTTCCTTCTACACGACAGTCTAATGTTCACACACGCTATCAACTTGATGACGCCTGATCATCGTTGGATTTTGTAAAAGTCAGTAAAAGTGTTTTCAGCATCTTTTGGCATCTGTCGAAGAATTTTACTATCGTGTTTTATATCCGGCATTCCGAAAATTAATAGACTTGTGGTAAGTACAATCGAAAAAATAGTAAATATAAACCTATAACCAGTAAGTATAAAACCTAACCTATCTTTTTTATGATAAAGCAAAATAATTTACTATACGTTTAACTGTTTCTAAACCTCTTAATTAATTCGCTTTGATTTTTAGATCAATTTTTGATCATAAAAAATTTTATGAATTTTAAACCTAAAACAATATACTCTTTCTAATGATAGAAAAATCTCTAGTAACTGATTGGGAAAAGTGCGAATTCGAAGTCCAATTCAAAATTTATTTGATTATATGTCTCAAATTAAAATATAAAAATATTAATATTACATAATTTATTATTTTTAGAGCATAACTAATCACGACGTGCGAGCGATATGCGTCGCACGCGTGACCCGCACGACATGCGAGCGATATGCGTCGCACGCGTGACCCGCACGACATGCGAGCGATATGCGTCGCACGCGTGACCCGCACGACATGCGAGCGATATGCGTCTCAATTGATGATACATATGTCTGCGTTGGTGAGTGCATCTCGTGCGTGTTGATCGGCACGACGTGCGTGCATAATGCGTCGCATATTGCTCGCATTTTGTTATCTGGGTTATCTTAAATTTTAAAGTTAATATTCTTAATTATACAGCTAAAGAAATTTACATAAAATTTTTTTTTTGGCATTTTTAAATAATATTTCGTCAGATTTCATTTGACATTCTATCATTTATTATTTCCTTCTGTATAACCGGCTTATTTTACTGTATATTATATTTTTTCCTTGGGGAAAAGGGGGCCCCCGCTAGCGTGGGGCCCGGTGCTTCAGCACCACCAAGCACCCCCCATGATCCGGCATTGTGCGACCACATGGAAGACACATTTGCGGGGTGATATGAACTCACGTAATGCGGCCTTATCCGCACGCGTGCGACCCATAATGCTCGCACTGTGCAGGCATTTTGTTATCTGGGCTTCCTCCATTATCTTGACAATAAGGTACTTTTGTTTATTTAAATAATAAAAAAATAGAGTTTTGTTATGATACTTCTGACTTGATTAAATTTTATTGTAGATTGTAGAAATAGCGTTTTCTCTATTTCATAATAAGCGCACAGGGTGCGTGACGAGGTACCCGGGTAACCCTTGTGTCTTTTAACTGAAATTATTTTATGTCGGACACGTGCTTCAAAGCTGAAACTCCATGAGAGAACGGAACTTAATGTATAATCTATATTCTTACAATTTTTCGTCCAGTAAATATTTTGGGGAGAGTTGGTGAGGTTAGAATTTTGTTTACACCTTTATCGGTGTGACGCGTTACACAGGTACCCTCATGTACTTTGTATGCAGCGTGACTTTAAAGTAATTTATTTCTTCTAAAAATTATAAATTTGTATGTTTTTTATATAATTATAATATATTCTTATTTTTTATTAATACAAAAATGAATTAATAGGAATAATTACCATGCTTATGTTCACTCTTTAAAGCTTTGGAAACAGGTGTTACATACTGGCTGATTGACGAATGTTCATCACGTTCAGGTGACTTTCGGGGGTTGTTGTAGAGCCGGATTAAACCTGTCCGGGCCCCTAGGCAACAACCCTGTCCGGGCCCCTAGGCAATGCAATCACGTCCCTCCAGGTTGATGAAGGGATGTGAGTAACTTCCAGATGATCGACTCCAGGAATCCTGTACGGAAAAAGAGGTATTTTTCCTATGTTACCGTAGGGGGAATACCTATATTAGCATATGGATTTTGACTATGTCAACATATGAATTTTTCCTATCTAATTCGAAAAAAATCGTTTGGAAACTACATATTTCACATTTTTGTCGGATTTAGACTATAGGCAGGTGAAATGAGCAAACAAACCACACAATAAATGTAGAATTACATGTATTAAATGTAGAATTGAAGAGTGCTGCACAAAAAGCGCATTATTACTAAAAACATAATATAGCAGTTGTGTAAAAATAAAACTCTGATCAAATTCGCTCTATGCTCTACATTTTTGTTATTTTCCAAGTTTATTTTACAGACAAAAAGTCGAAATAGAAGTGAATAATTATTTTTGTTCAAATTAAATAAAGATTTTTTCTTGGGTTTTGGTTCGGAAAATTAGCTTGGAGTATAAACAAATTTCGAGGCAAAGACCAAAATCGGAAAGAGTTGTAACTGTTTAAAAATAATTTTTTGAACTCTAAAATTTTAGCTCCGTGAAAACGCACCATAAGTATGTTATAGTCAAATGATAAAAATAAAGAAGAAGATACAACTAGAAAAAAAAATTGAAACAAAAAAATTTGCCCGCTGCGCGGGCACATTCTCATCGCGCGGGGCTCGCTTCGATCGCAAGTTTGAGCGCGCCTCAGGCTTTGTACTCCCCCCCACATTTGTGCACAGACCTTTTAAAATTAAACGTCAGAGCATCGCACAGTGGGCCAGGAGGCCACTTATTTTGGCCAAAAACCAACTTGAAAATTGACTCAAAAGAAAATTATTTTGACACTCAGAAATAGTTGAAGAACACAAAGGTGAAATATTTTGTTGATTAGGTAATTCGTGTTTGACTGACGTTAATGTGAAGTTAAAAAACGTACTAAAATTATTGATAAGAATATATTTTTAATTATTCATATACCCAGCAATTTATGTTTAATTTTTGAAATTTTCTTTTTATTTATTTATTTTGTAGACACGTGGGAATTAAAAATTAGACGGATAAGTTTAAAAAGTTAACAATAAATTGTAATATTTAACTTTTTATTATCACACTTTAAACATTTGTAGTGAACCGCCCACTTCCAATTCACTATTCCTACACATTCCACCTCCTACAGAGTAAAATAAGCTTTGAATGTGTTGTGCGTAATCTGAACTTCAAAATAGACCTGCTACTTTTTGCTACTTTTGCCGTACAGCTTAAAGAAACGTATATAAACAAGAAAGCATCTACGCGCCCCGCTCCGCGCGAGCGACAACGGATGACCGTCAGGTGCGTGACCGAATGTGTGCCGAGACATACTACTCCTCACGTTATTTGATCCGCATTACACGTACTGTTGTGCTACACTAAGTTCAATAAATAATAATACACAGAAAAAACTAGGGTTTCTATTAGAACCCATTTTTGGTTCCAAAGGAGCTGCAACAAAAATGAACTCCACTTGCTGAAAAGGAACCCAAAACGATAAATGAGCTCTAAATGATACCTCAGTTGGTGTTCTAAAGGATCCCAATTGATCTTCTTGGTCCAAAATTAAATTATTCTAGTTAAAGATTAATCATTTCAGTAAAAAATTCATCTGTCTGGTTTAAAATTCAACTATTTCAGTTAAATATTTACAATTTTATTTGAAAATTCATCACTTCGTTTGTATGGTTAAACATTAATTTTTTTAACTTGAAATTTAATTATTTAAGTTTTGGTTGACAATTTATATTTTTTAGTAAAAATTAATTTTTTTGCTTGAAAATTCAACTATTTCAGTTGAATATTCATTGTTTTAGTTGAAAACTCTCATGTTTGGTTTAAAGTTGTTTTTTGTTGTTACTAAAAATGTTACTATTCCATTTTCGGTTAGAAATTATTATTTTTTTAGTTGAAAATTCAACTACTTGATTGAAAATTTGTTTTCTTTAATCAACAGTTCAACTATTTTGTTACAAATTCATGTACTTTTTGTACAAAATAATTCTTTTTATTTGAAAATTAATCTTCTGGTTTAAAAATTCATCTTTTTGGTTGAAAATTCAAGTGTTCCAGTTAAATATTCATAATTTTAGTTGAAACTTTTTTTTAAATTTATCTATTCAGTTGAAGATTCATAATTTTATTTGAAAATTCATCACTTTGGTTGAAAATTCAACTTTTTTGTTCCAAATCCGTTTTTTTGTTGAAAATTAATTTTTTCAACTAAAAGTTTAACTATTTCATTTGTTTTGTAAAAAATTGATATTTTTAGTGGAAAATTTAAGTATTTTTAAAAAATTCATTTATTTTGAAATTTTCTGCTTGTTGTGTTAAAGGATGTTCAGAATGAACGTCATGAATTAATATAAATCTTTGCGTTTTGGGGCAAATATGAATATGCTACTTTTAGTTCACTGGGAAAATTGAAAAACTTGACCGGGAATTTCAAATCGTCCGCCGAATCGCCACCCTTGAAAATGTATCTGCTTGGGGAAGGAAAACCAGTTGTTTTTATGATTCCTTCATGTATTTAATACAATTTTGAACTATTTCACCTGTAAATACTACAATTTTTAATGTTTAAATTTGAAAATAGTTTAATATGTAACATTTTTTGAATAGTTAAATATCCAAGTCCATTTCTGTTATTATTATTTCATTATTGTTAATTTATTTAACTTTTTAATTACATAAAGTCTTCTGAACAATCTGATATTATACAATTAAAAATTTGAAACCTTTAAAATTCAAAGACTTTAAGATTAGGCATTACAAACGAAATTATTTGAAATATTCAAAATTGAGTATTTTAAATATTTAAAACTAGAAATTTTCGATAATTTCAAATCAAACTTATTTATAAATTCAAAATTGTTATACTGCAAGACATTTAAAAAGATTGGATAAGTTTTTCTACTAAAAATTAAAAGAATTTAATGAGTTACCTACACTTTATTTAGTCCGAGTTTCAAAATATTGGTGCCATCCTACGTTCTAATGATTCCAATCGTTTTCAATTGAATTTTATCTGTATCGCTTATTTTCGTTTACTGTGCTATGTAAGTACTATAGGTACCAGCATTTTGTAAGCGTATGGAATTGAAAATGCAGCTAGCGTTTCTGGTTATCTTGTTGATTAATTTATGTCTTTTGGTTAGCGTGTACCTGTTTGTTGTGCGAAAGTTCATGCGTACAGCTCATCTTGGTCTATTGCGTTGTTCGTTACCAATCTGATCTTCACAAATGATCTTAACAATATTAGGTTTGTTTATATATGATTTCGATAATAATAATTGGATATTGGATATGATCTTTCAACTTGTTGTTTTATTATTGAATATGAATGTTATGTAGTTATAATCTATTGAATATAAATGTTATGTAGTTATAATATATTATTTATAATTAGTTAATATCATTATAAAAGTCGCCAGACGTGACACCAAAGAAAAAACTTTTTTAATGTTTAAAGTTTTTAAAAATTACAGTTTAAACTTAAAATAACAATGAAAAAATATATTACTGGATACAAAGTTTTGGTTGAAAATGTACATAGTATTTTTTAAAATTATAAACTAAATATTTTATTATCGTATTTTTGATAAATAAATAATATTCATTAAGAAACCACTTTTTAATTATTTAAATTCTGGAATTTTATAATTATGAAATATTCTAGTTCTGATATTTTATAATTCGGAAATTTTATTATTTGGAAATTTTTAAATTCGGTAATATTATGAACTGTTCAGGAATATTATTTTTGGAATTTTATTATTCGGGAGTTTTACAGATCCGGGAATTTTATTTTTCGGGATATTTTAGTCCTCCCTAGAACTACAGAAAAATTGCTGTAATTTTAATTTCCACGCCGGGATCTTGTCGATTTTTACCTACAGTATTTATATAAAAAAGAAATTTTATTATATGAAAATTCTTGAAATAACAAGTTATAAAGATAATCTGATTAAATACCAAAATGTAAAAAATCGCTGTATATCCAATTTTTATTTCCGGGTCTTGGCGATTTTTTCCTATTGCCCCAGATAACAAAATGCGCGCACAGTTCGAGCGGTACCGCTCGCACGTGTGCGGATTAATCCTGCACGCATGCCTTCACCGCGCCACGCAGATGCGTCATCATATGCGACGCATATCGCTCGCACGTCGTGAAGGTCGCACGCGTGATGGTGAAAAGCGAGCTTTACGCGTCTCTTAAAATTACATTGTACAATGACACTGTACTACTCTGTACTTCAAGTATACCTTAGCGTAATTGGAAAAACACTCGTGTTTTTCAAATTGTGTCAAGTATTAGAAAAATATAAAAACTGAAAATTCACCGCTACTGAAATGGAGGTTATAAATCTCGTAGTTTCAGTAGCGATAAAAAGACAAGCTTGGACTTGTGAAAGTGAAAAAAACACATGTCAGATCACAAGACTTTAAAAATAAATATTAATTAACATACATGTCAGATTTCCTATCAATTTTAAACGTTTTTTTCAACATAATTCACAAAACGTGAAAAAACACGTCACACTACATCATAAACAACTGATCATGAACGACCTAGCCTAACCAACAGATAGAAAAGCCATGTTGAAGTTTATTCTAACCACGTCAAATTAATTTTAAAACATTTGAAATGTTGTAAAAATAATTTCAACACATTATTTTAAAATGTTTAATTTGAAAAAATTAGTTTTTTAAATTAGTCTATCAACATCAGTAAATTAAAAAAACTTATAACATTTAAATTTATAGTTCAGATGTTTTCTTATATTGTTTTCTGTAGTAAATTATTGACACTAATTATTTCTACAATCATAACAACTTACATTATTATTATTATCAATAAATGGGCTTATAATAACATTATATGTACACAGAGATGCCAATCACAAAATGCGAGGCATATGCCTCGCACATACGTGCCTCTTGCATTGTGCGACGCATAAGCCTCGCACGTACGTGCCTCTCACAAAATGCGACGCATATGCACCACACCCTACACGCACCGCGTGCCTCGCATGCCGTGAGGGTAACGTGCCTCGCACGATTGTTATCTGGGGCATTTCGGTCACTGGTAAACGGGAGTGAATTAAATAGGAATTATCTCTCAGGAAATAAGTTACTAAAATCCGAAAAAAGTGGGTAGACTTTTTTTACCTCTAGGTATGTACAAAAATGTAAACTTCCGAAAATTGAAAAATCCTGCAAACAAGAAATTTTTGCAATATTTTGTTTATGCGCGAATAACCAAGCTGTATGCAAAGATATTATATATCGTATATATATTTGCTGTATGTCTTTCGATTCCGAGCCAATTGACAATACACCAATATTCTACAATTTTTTAATTTTTAACACTTCAATTTGACAACTTGAATTTTAACGTTAAAATTTGCCTCATTTTCAGAATGCAGGCTTATTGTTTGAATTTTCACAATTTTTGTTTAAGTTATAGGTTAGGTCAAAAATAAAAAATTTTGGGATTCGAAATTGCTACAACGCGAAAAAGTCAAAAGTTTCAATTTAAATGTTAAAAATGTGGAAATACACCATTTTCAATGCATTATTGCAAGCCAGCGAGTCACTTTCTTACTTTTAGTCGCTTCTTTTGAAATTCGATCCTCTGCTTTCAGTTTTCTTTCCGAAATATATCTTGAACTCAACGCATTTTAAATGCAATGTTTTCAGCTGCATTTAGATTAAAGTATACAAATGTTTTTGGTTTAAAATATAAATTAATTACAATATTTTTTTATTTTTCACAATTGTAATTTGTAACCTTTAAAATTGAATAATTGTAGGTCGCAAGCATGAAAAAGTAGACTAATTTCAAATGTATAGCGTTTCTATTATATAATGAACCATTTAAACATCTGACATTTTTTTAAGCTTTTTAAAACTTGTTTGAAAACTTTTTTTAACCCCTTTTTTGTGTATAAGAAACAACATTCTTCCATCTTATAACTATTTTAGAGTAGAAAGAAGTAAAATGAAGCAAAATTATAAAATCTGATTTTTTTTGTTTTGGTTGTGATTTCTTAATAAAAGAAAGTGCTATTTAGTCTACAAAACAGCTACAAAAATAGGAATTTTACTGAAGAAATTGCTAAATATTTTTTTCGTATAAGGTCAAAAAATAAAAAACGTATGCACCTGGAATTTCAAAAAGAAAGGTGTTTTTTATGTTACGATGTTCTTCAAAGGGCTAATCGCTATTTCAAAAATATTTAAAGCCTTAATAGTTGAGACATTTTGAATTCGTTGTATTCAGTATATTGAATCATTTGAAATTTAGAGCTATTTAAATATGTAAGAATTTTTTAATTGAAAGTGTTCGATAATTTTAGATTGAAACATTTCAAATTATTTAGTTACAAATTAAAATCGTTTAAAGTTCCAGGATTAGAAATTAACGTCTTCTAATACTTGAATCATTATTTTAGAACGACTAAAATAGTATAACTTCAGATAAGTTTGAAAGTAGACTATTGAAAATTAGGAGTGCTTGAAAGAACTGAACAAATGTTTAGTTTCAAAAGCTCTCTGAAAGGGTGCTTATTAAGGTTTATTTATTTTTCAATAATTTGGCACCACAAAAATTATTTTTTGTGAGAAAATAACACCTGATTTTTGTCAAAAGTAAAAAATATATATTTAATGTTCGCTCAAGGTCATACTTTTGTTCAAAGTGCTTGTTTCTGAATAAATTGACTCTATTATTGTTTCTGATTTCATTCTGTCACTCATGGATTGAGTTTTTCATAGAAAACATTGAAATCTGTTCTTTGTTTCACGTTTATGAAATAATAATTAAAGTTCACTCAAGGTAATTTTCTGTACAAAATATTAATCTATAACGAATATTTGTCAAACTATAGAATGGATTTTTTCGCCCAAAGATACAAACCTAAATTGGAATATCGTAAAAACAACTGGAAAAAATGAGATGTAAGCCAAATTTTGTAAAGAAAATTAACCTTGGTCGACCTATAAATATTCATTTTATTCCTCGAAAGATTAAGAAAAATCTCTTCGAAACGCTTTTATTACAACAATTTTATTACAGAATAATATTGTTTATAAAAATAATAATAGTATAATTTTTACATACATTTCTTGATATAAAAAATTACCAACGAGATTTGTAGAAAATCTTTCAAGGAATAAAATGATTGTCCCGGAAGTTAGAACCGAAAAATTAATATTTAAAAAAATTAAAGTTGTGCTAAATTGAGCTAGACTCGCTACCGGGAGAAATCGGGAAATGAAAGTGTATTTATTTTTTGTCCGGGAAATAAAAAAACTTTTTAAATTTATGAGCTGTAAATATAAATTAACTTATGCTTTTAAGAACTGAACTGTAGTTCGAGTATTAAAAATTGAAGAGTAATTGATTTTATAAGACAATTCTGGATCTGTTCAAAATTATATAATTTACACATTTTAACGTTAAAATTTGAACTAATTTAATTCGAAAACCTTAGTAGTTACGCAAATGTAAACTACCGATTGAGTCATCACTTCAAATTAATAGATTCATAAATAAACGCCTTTATTCAATTTCAAAATCTCATTCAAGTATTCTTTCAGTATAAAATATTCCATTTTTAACCCATTCAATTCGGAATTTTTAAATTAACAAAAAAAAACAGAACAATTTTCAATATTAAACAATTCGAAACTGTTTTGTCACAATTTCAGAGTGATAAATTTAAGCTTTGAATGTTACAATTATAATTTTTCTATTTTTATTTGTATTTTAAAAGTAAAAGTATTGATTTTTGATTTGCAAATAACAGTTGAACAATGATTGACTTAGAAAAAATTCAAATAAGTTGGAGGTTTTTTAATGTTTCGAACAAAGTCAGTGCCGGGCCCAAAAATTTCTTTCGGCGGCCATGAAGTCCGTGAAGTGTACCTACAAGTGCGGGTCCATTTCAAATTATAAAGTATGCACTTGTCATACTGCATTATTTAAAAAAGTTAGGTATTTATTTTATATTTAAATCAAGATGTTCTTAAAAAATAAAGAACTTCGCACCGTTTGACAATTATTATTAATTTTTTTTTTAATAATTAATTTAGCAACTTTTGCTTTACTTATTACTACTTTTTGTATTTATGTGGAAACCCTTTATAAATTGAATAATCAATTAATTCATTAATTTAATATAGTAATTAATTAATTATAACTATTTTCTGAAATGAAAACAAGCTTATTGCCATCATCTTGCTCCCAGTGATATTACACATGCTTTTAAATCCAGTAATTCCAGTAACAATTACGTCACGCAATATTACACGGAATTGCCATGATTGATGACGTTTTTCGGTCGACAGTCAATCACAACGCTCCAAATAATAATTTTGTCTACGTTGGCATCACTGCAACAGTGCTCATCGCCCTTGCCACTCTCACAGTAGTAATTTTCATGACGTCACACCAGTACTTTCAGTACTCCCAGTCAATTCTCGAACAGAGCCCTAGTTGGATTGAATCAAGTCAAATTATAATTAAAGTAAATTAGAAGAATGTCTGTTTTTCACCTTTGTAATTTTAGCATTTTTATTTCATGGAATTTAAATTTACACTACGTTTCTCCCTCGCTACCCCACGCCAGCCGTCATTAATTTTCTAACAATAGGTTATCCAGATATGATACCTTAACTTTTACACATATCTCAAAAACAGATTTCAAAAAATAATTTTTGTTCACTCTAACCTAGCCTCTTATATTATTTTACTATGTATGTATTTATTCTCTCCCTTTTACGCGTTTGAAGGCCCATACTCTCTTTACAGTACTTGACACACCACTTATACTACCTTAATAATACTTACTACCTTAATGGTTCAAAATTATTTATACCACCTTTTATAGGCTATCGCTTCATTTTGAAAAATCATCTAAAATTTGCTATACGCACGAGTGAGCTTCCGGGGCCTCTGTTTCCTCTTACCATTCTCGTTATAAAATTTTGTCTATGCCCCTTATTTTCTCCTCTCTTTTTCAACCTCATTATCCAGCTTGTCCCTTGTCCATTTCCATCCAAGATCCACCTCATCCTGTCATCCACACTGTCACTAAATGTTTCATCCACACTGCATCGATCTAACACGTGCCCCACGATTTCAGCTTGTAATCGCATACTCTAGATCTCATTTCCTCTTCATCCATCCAGGATCGACACTCTCAATCCATCTTCCATCCTAAATCATATATCTTTGCTCCACTTACTCTCCTTTTTAACCTTTCTTAAATATTTTGGTTCTCCTTCTGTCTTCACTACCCTATATCACCTATTATACCTCGATTCCACGATTTTCCCCCATTCATCCTCTCCTTCCTTAAGTGTCAGTTCATGATCTATTTCTTACCCAACTCTGAAGCTCAGTCTTATACCACATTTTCTCCTCCTCTGCTGTCTCTCTTCCTCCCATCTTGATCTTTTCACGTTACACCTAATCTCCTTGTTTTCAAATTTCCTTAGAAAGGCTTGTGTTATCCTGCTTCCCTCTCTCCTTTTTATCTTCTCTTTAGAGCTCCACGCTCTCTTAATTTGCTTTATTACCAATTTTATTATCTAAGGGAAACCTCGCCTCCTTCCCCCTATACTCATTACCTTTCTCTACCCTTCTAACTTGTATTGTTCCCTTTGCTCTCAGTTCTTCTCTCTCTCTCTCTCTCTCTCTCTCTCTCTCTCTACGTCCGCTTCCTCTTTCACTCTCTCTCCATGTCAAGTCCTCTTCAATTATTTCACTTCTTCCTCTCAACGCTCTTTTCTTCTCCATAATTTTTCTGTTCTCCTCCTTGCCTTCTATTTTTACTATATTCCCGGATCAAGAAAACATAGGGGAAAAACTTTCGCGAACAGCTCCTCAACAAGGAAATGCACGGCATCTTCCAAAAAAATGTGAAGGATCAGTCGATGTCGTATGAGCTAACATTTGCTCTCCTTAAATCATCTGGACTGAAGTCGGGCACGGAGGGTTTCATTTTGGCGTGTCCAGACGGTGTCGTTTTCCCTTTAGCTTATCGTCGCCACATTTAGAGCCAACACATTCCTGATGACAGCTGCAGAGCTTGTCATGCACACCCGGAGCCCCTAGGAATCATACTATCTAGTTGTTCTAGGGAAATAGAGTCAATTGTCGAAAATGACAAGTTCCCAATATATTGGAACTACATATTCTCAACAATTGTTTCTGTCACGAGACTTTTGCCGGATCGTCGAATTGAGCCCATCAAAGACTGTATAATAATAATAATAATAATAAAGTTAGGGCACTTGCTCGAAACTTGAGGAAAGCAAATCACACCCTGAACAAGTGTAAACTGTTGAACATCAAGCAGCACTGGACGCAAAAAATAAGATCTCTTTCAACAGCGA